>CM038796.1:205730948-205938481 GCA_021764765.1 Vicia sativa
GTAAGGGTTGAATTCTTTATATAGAAGCATCCTAATCTTCTTTGGGCTTCCATAAAGATAGCTAGGTTCACTTAATTTTCTCCTAAAAACATGGTTTGTTCAACAACCAATTTAGGTTTAATTAAGATTAACCTAGCAGCCACGTGAGCATGCTTTCTAATAACAGAAAAACATAAATAAAATGATCAACAAACTTCCTGAAAAATCTCAGAAAATCGATTCTGTATCATGTCACATCGAATGTCATAACATCTCTATGACATCGATCGTCTAGAATTTCCAAAGACCTTTAGCTTCCCGCCTGAACTGTACTTTTGCCATCCTTGTCCAGTAGGATTTATCTTCAATCTCTGAATGTCAATGACATCTATCATGACATTTCTAAAGCCTAGTTTTACCAAAATTGATGTCAACTTAAAACACTAACACTTTCAATCAAGAGACAAACACTCGTGCTTCAAAGCTTTGAGTGATAAACTACCCTTACAAACAAATCCTAGTCCAATGCACTTATTAATTGATAGTTGCTTGGCTCACAAGAGAAACTAGAATTACAAAAACCAACTGTTACTAATCCTAACAGTACACAAAAACAACCTGCAATATCTTCAATATCTTCTGGAGGCGTGGCAGCATTGTAAGGGTTGAATTCCTTTTATAGAAGCAGTCCCAAATCTTCAGTTTTGGGCTTCCATAAAGATAGCTAGGGTTCACTTAATTTAATCCTAAAAACATGGTCTTTTCAACAACCAATTTAGATTTAATTAAGTTTAACCTAGCAGCCACGTGAGCATGTTTTCTAATAACAGAAAAACATAAATAAACAACAACAAACTTCCCAAAAATCTCAGAAAACCGATTCTCGCAGAATGTATGTCACATCGAATGTCATAACATCTTATGACATCGATCAAGAATTTCCAGCATGCTTTAGCTTCCCGCCTGAGTGACTTTTACCATCCTTGTCCAGTAGGATTTATCTTCAATCTCTGAATGTCATGACATCTATCAAGACATTTCTAAAGCCTAGTTTTACCAAAATTGATGCCAACTTAAAACACTAACAGTTAGTGATGCAGTAATGCATATGTAAGGTGGTATATTAGGTCAAAAATTGGGGTATGACAGATGCCCCTATTTAAGTTTCTTTAACCTGAGATATGAAGATGAATATCTTCGTTTCGATAGGTGTGAAGAGACTTAAATATCAGAATACGCAAATTTTGGACCTAAGATACCAAAAAATGCGAGTGATGCAAAATGTTCACCCAGGAGATATCAGAGAATGATATGATGGGGAAATTTATGAGGATGAATCAATTTGTCTAAGAAAGGAGAATCCTGTTTGTAGGGAAACAAACAATATGTTTCACTGGGAAAGTAGCTTCATGATGCAAGTGAATATCTGTTTCGCTTTGGGAAACGAGGAGATTACCTTCTGTCAGCCTTGTGACAATGTTTAAGGTAATTGAAGATGATATTACCAATTATCAGCCTTGTGATAGTTTATGGTAATGGGTTCTGAAGATATTACCAATTATCAGCGAAGTGATAACTATAACAAGGTAATTCTTGAGAAATTTTACTGAGTATTCAGCCTTGTGAATAACAGACAATGATGGAAACAGATCTCAAATGAGTTTCTATTTTCACAGCTACAATCTTTCCGGGGATTTCTCTTTTGAGAAGATGCGATCATTTTGATTGAAAAGACACAGGTTTTCTTTAGACAGAAAGACAACTGTGGATATTTCTTGATCTTCCATGATTGGACTTGCTAAGAAGAACAATTATTTTAAGTTTCAAGATGATAAGGAAATAAGCAGCTCAGATGACGAGGCGATTTCTTATTGTTTGTGGATAGATTTTTTCTGCGAAATCTAGACCTGAGTTGATTAGTGACGAGGTTCAATCCAGGAATGAACTGGAAAGAAACAGTCAATCAAGACTTTGTTCCCAATGAGGAATGATCTCAGCTGGGGAACATGACAAAAATGTATTTTCTTCTTGGGGATAATCTACTGGAGAGATGACACACCCATATTTGTTTTTAGGAATAAATGCAACCTAAACAAGTGATATTGAAGCAAACATTGAGAAATGCAGGAATGCTTTAATGATGCTATTATGTATGAATGATGAATGTCTTATGTATGTCATATGCGTGCTGATGATACTTGACAAGACAACAAAACGTATTTGGGAAAAGGACTATGTCTCAGTTACTGATGATGAATCTGAGTTGCATGCTTTAAACTTTATTGGGAAGGCATTTCATTGGCAATCTTGTTGAGGATTCTTTTTGGATAAGAATACCGTCCTTTGATGATCTCTTTCGAGGAAAAGAAAACTTCTTAGCAGTTGTTTCAGAGGTCGAAACACTCATGGAGAAAACTGCTGAAGTTCTTTCTGTTGTCCATAGTTCAAAGGAAAATGTGCTTTTATTTCAAAATTTTGAAGTAAAAATTCATTTAAAACTTTTCTTTTTTAGTTTCAAAAAATGATTTCTGTTTATTGTCTCTAATTTTTGCCTGGACCGCCTTTTCAGGTTTTCAGTCCACCGAGACGCTCATTTTTGCCTAAGCCGCCCTTTTCGGGTTTTTGACTTACCGTGTTGTTCTTTTATTTTTTAGACAAAATATTTCTTGACTGCATCAGCATTCACAGGATGCGGAAGTTCATCACCGTCCATGGTTGTGAGAGTCATAGCACCACCAGAAAAGCTTCTTTTGACGATGTATGGGCCTTCGTAATTAGGAGTCCATTTGCCCCTAGAATCTGGTTGAAAAGACAGAATCTTTTTAAGCACGAGGTCGCCTTCACGGAATTCACGAGGTCGGACCTTTTTATCGAAGGCTTTCTTCATCCTTCTTTGATACAGTTGTCCATGACACAGAGCGGTCAGGCATTTTTCTTCAAGTTCAACTGGTCGTATCTATTTTGACACCATTCGGCCTCGGATAACTTAGCTTCCATGAGAACTCTCATCAACGGAATCTCAACTTCTACGGGGAGCACTGCTTCCATGCCGTATACTAGAGAAAAAGGAGTTGCCCTCATGAAGTGCGATCAAGCACGATACCCATGCAGAGCAAATGGCAGCATTTTGTGCCAGTCTTTGTAGGTGATGACCATCTTTTGGACGATCTTTTTGATGTTCTTGTTGGCAGCTTCAACGGTGCCGTTCATCTTTGGCCGGTAAGGAGATGAGTTGTGATGCTCGATCTTGAATTCCTCACACAATTCTTTCATCATTTTGTTGTTCATGTTTGATCCATTGTCTGTAATGATCTTACTTGGAACTCCATATCGGCAAATGAGGTTGTTCTTGATGAACCTCACAACCACTTGTCTTGTAACGTTGGCGTAAGATGCTGCTTCGACCCATTTGGTGAAGTAATCAATAGCTACTAGAATGAAGCGATGTCCATTGGACGCTTTTGGTTCGATCATCCCGATCATGTCGATGCCCCACATGGAGAAAGGCCACGGAGAGGAGAGAACGTTGAGTAGAGTCGGAGGCACATGGATCTTATCTGCGTAGATTTGACACTTGTGACATCTCTTGACGTGTTTACAGCAGTCAGATTCCATCGTTATCCAATAGTATCCTGCTCTTAAGATTTTTCTGGACATTGCATGCCCATTTGAATGAGTTCCAAAGGATCCTTCATGTACTTCATGGATGATCGTGTCTACTTCTTGTCTGTCGACGCATCTGAGCAGGACCATGTCGAAGTTTCTTTTGTATAACACCTCTTCATTCAGGAAGAAATTTCTAGAAAGCCTCCTTAGGGTTTTCTTATCCTTGTACGATGCCCCAAGTGGGTACTCTCGTGTTTGAAGGAAACGCTTGATGTCGTGGAACCACGGTTTATCGTCGAAGACTGCTTCAGTTACGAATACATATGCAGGTCTTTCAAGGCGTCTGATGCGGATTTTAGGAATATCATTCCAATCGTTGACTTTGATCATGGAAGATAGAGTAGCCAAGGCGTCTGCCATTCGATTTTGATCACGAGGGATATGATGCAGTTCCACTTTATTGAAGAAAGTCAACAAACGTCTCGCATAATCTCTGTAGGGAATCAAACCAAGATGATGAGTTTCATATTTGTCTTTTATTTGGTTGATTACAAGGGTTGAATCTCCATATATGTCAAGGATCTTGATCCTTAAGTCGATGGCTTCTTCAATACCCATGATACAAGCTTCATATTCTGCGATGTTGTTGGTGCAATCAAATACCAATCTGGCGGAAAATGGGATATGAGAACCCTCGGGAGTAATGATGACTGCCCCAATTCCATTGCCAAAAACATTAACTGCTCCATCAAAAATTAGGCCCCATCTAGATTCTGGATCTGGACTTTCTCCGGGCAGCGGTTCGTCACAATCTTTCATCTTTAAGTACATAACATCCTCGTCTGGGAAGTCAAACTTGAGAGATTGGTACTCGTTGAGCGGTTGATAAGCCATGTGATCGGCGAGAATGCTTCCTTTGACCGCTTTTTGAGCATGGTACTGGATGTCATATTCAGATACTGCCATCTAGCAATTCTTCCCGTTAAGGCAGGCTTTTCAAAGACATACTTGATTGGATCCATTTTGGAGATTAACCAAGTTGTGTGATTGATCATGTACTGGAGAAGACGTTTTGAAGCCCATACCAAAGCACAACATGTTTTCTCGAGCATGGAGTAACGAGTTTCACAGTCTGTGAACTTTTTACTCAAGTAGTAAATGGCATGCTCTTTCTTACTGGTTTCATCTTGCTGTCCAAGCACACAGCCCATGGAATCTTCTAGCACGGTAAGGTACATGATTAATGGTCTTCCTTCAACTGGAGGAATCAGTATTGGAGGTTCTGACAGATACTCCTTGATACTGTCAAACGCTTTTTGGCAATCTTTTGTCCACACAACCTCTTGATTTTTGCAGAGAGGCTTGAATATCGGCCCACAAGTAGCAGTCATTTGAGAGATAAATCTGGAGATGTAATTCAATCGTCCAAGAAATCCTCTTAATTGTTTTTCTGTATGTGGCGTAAGCATTTCTTGAATAGCCTTGACTTTGTTAGGATCAACTTCAATACCTCTTTGACTGACAATGAAACCTAGGAGTTTTCCGGATCTTACCCCAAAGGTGCATTTGTTAGGATTCAGGCGAAGCTGAAATTTCCTTAGTCGCTGAAACAACTTCAGGAGATATTCTATATGCTCTTCTTTAGTGTCAGACTTTGCTATCATGTCGTCCACGTAGACTTCGATCTCTTTGTGCATCATGTCTTGAAAGAGAGTAGTCATTGCCCTTTGATAAGTTGCGCCTGCATTCTTTAATCCAAACGGCATTACTTTGTAGCAAAATGTGCCCCATGGGGTGATGAAAGATGTCTTCTCCATGTCTTCGGGAGCCATTCTGATCTGATTGTAGCCAGAGAAACCGTCCATGAAGGAAAAGACGTTGAACTTTGTAGTGCTATCCACTAGCATGTCAACATGCGGTAGTGGAAAATCATCTTTTGGACTAGCTTTGTTCAAGTCCCGGTAGTCAACACACATTCTGACCTTTCCATCTTTCTTTGAGACAAGTACTATGTTGGCTAACCATTGAGGATATTCAGAAGTGACGAGGAAACCTGCGTCGACCTGCTTTTGAACTTCCTTTTTTATTTTGTCAGCAATATCTGGGTGAACTCTTCAGCCTTTTGTTTAATCAAGGACACCCGCTTTAATGGCAACTGATGCTCCACGATGCTGGTATCTAAACCTGGCATGTCTTGGTAAGACCAAGCAAACACATCAACATATTCTTTGAGAAGATCTATTAGTTTGCCCTTGACGTTGTTGTCGAGTAGAGCTCCGATATTCACTTCTTTTTTGTCTTCTTCAGAACCTAAGTTGATTGCTTCCAAAGGCTCTTGGTGAGGCTGAATGATTCTTTCCTCGTGCTTAAGTAATCGAGAAATCTCATCTGGGATCTCTTCTTCAACTTCTTCCTTGGCGACTTCACTGGGGATTTCAAATTCGGGAGAGAGCATAGAGTTATCGCGTTCAATGGATTTGTCCATTTGTTAACCTCGCATGTTTTGATTTATGTTTTATTAATTAACTCTTCTTTCTTTTTTAGAAAAGTTAATGTGAAAGTGTATGCATTATTATTATTTTTTTTTTTTGAAGATTTTTATTGTGTTTTTAGGATTACCATTTCCAAGAAAAAGGGTAAAAACGAAAAATAAACACAAAATGTGGAATCAAAACAACACTTTTATTTATGATTCACAATATGAAACAGGCCCTAAAATACAAACTCATTTGTCTTGGGCAAGACAAAGAGAAATTATTTAAAAGCTAAACCCTATAAACATCTCTTCGCCATGAGGCGAGAGTTCAAAACAAAAGCAACATAAACTACTTAGAACTATGAACGTCATCCGAACTTTAATGAAGCCCAATAGTGGAGAACTCCTTGTAAGTCAAGATACTCGTAGCTTTTCTTTGGCTTAGTTCTTGAATAGACTTTGGTCGTTGGTCGAACAGGTTTTGAAGACTCTGGACGGTTGACCTTGCCTTTTGTGCTACCGAAACAATCTTCTTCTGTTTGATTGGTAGATCGAGGAGCATAATATGCAGCATATGTGCTTTCAAGTGGCATGTATCCTGGATTCTTGGGATGTTCTTTCCAATCTTCTGAGTGGAGAGACTCATTATCTGCGACGCTTTCCAACTCATTTCCAGAATTGTCTTCTTGATCTTCGGTAATTACATTGACGTAGTAATAGTCACAATTTGGCTTAACATCCTCGGCGGGCGAATTAAAGCAGAGATCCTCATTTGGGATCTCAATCTGATGATGAGATCGAGAAGATGTGTATAACTCTTCCGGTTGACTAGGATACTCAAAAGGATCGTCCCATCACGTTGCTTGGATGTCTTCAATTCTGATTTTTGAGCTTTCAGGTGCAGTGTATTTCACCATGTAGTCAAACTTTCCACTTGGCTCTCCCAAGGTATCCCAAACTTCAGAAGGGATAGGTGGATTTTCATTCTCATTCTTTTGTAGGGACATGTCTTTGAATTTATCTGTCAGAGGATAAAACGGTGCGTACGAGTCTTCCTGGGACACATATTTAGAGCTATTAAGGTAAGTGCTCCACTCTTCAGATCCGGAGAAATCGTCTTCATCACCTTCATTGGTAAGAACGTTAACCTCTTGAAGAACAGGGTTTAGGAAATCCCCACTGTGGAATACCTCCGTGATTGGGCGAAGGGCTTCATACCTTTGATTATCTTTTGGAAATATGGAGAAAATCCAAGCCCTATTTTTGTCTCGTTGTTGACAGGTTTTATTACTTGTCCCCAACCTGCAGCGTTACCATCTTTTACTATCTGCGCTGCTTCTTTGTAAGAGGAGATAGATGATCTGCTTTTCCTTGTAGATTCACCTTCTAACGAGAGTCCCTGGAACTGTGTCCCTTCAACATCATCGGCGGTGATGAAAGAAAAGGTAGATAAATGGCTGACTAGTATAGCTTGTTCACCGATGATGGTTACTAGCTTCCCATTTATCAGAAACTTCGCTCGTGGAGAGTGAATGTCACACCGCTTCATGTATCCATGGTCTTCCTAGCAAACAACTGAAGCGGCACGCCCATGACCGAAAGTGATTTGAAGGTATGGACCAATCGTCATTGGAAGGTCGATTCCCAATAACGGATTTTTGATCCATCAAAGGCTCTTACCACTATATCATTGAATTTCATCGGCCCTTTGTAAGATAAACGAGCGAGTCGCTTTTGGCATTACATTCAAGGATGAACCGTATCCACTAGCACGCTGGATGAGAGTCCGATTGACAAATCATTGAGATATGCAGCCGATTGTGATCTTTCCTTCCTCCGAAGTTCTTCATCACTAAAGCTTAAATTGTTGCAAGTTGTAATGTTGCCTACAATTCCACCAAATTGATCAGTAGTCACGTCGTGATCTACGTAAGCTTGATCTAGCACCTTCATCAAAGCTTCTCGGTGAGCTTCGGAATTCAGAAGTAGAGATAGTATTGAAATCTTGGAGGGAGTCTGCATTAATTGATCCACAACTTTGTACTCGCTTTTCTTGATTAGCTTCAGAATCTCATCGAAATCTGAGTTGACATTGGTTCCACCAGACGGACCAACATTTATGTTTGGATTATCAACTGGAATCCCCATGGGATTCTCGGGGGATGTATCAACTGGATTTCGTCCCACTATAGGAACAACAGGTTTCTTTGGTGGCAACGGAGTGTACACGCGTCCACTTCGCGCTACTCGTCCTATTTCAGTTATGTTTACATCAGCTGAAAGAGTTGGTATGGGTTTCAGCTTCCCATCTTCTATCATGGTTGTATTGTATTGATAGGGAATTGCTTTGTTAGAACTATACGGAACAGGACCAGGTAGACAAATCACCAAGGGAGACTCTGGAACTTCTGGACCATTGTACCTGACTTTTACGCACTCGGGCATATCGAAGCAGGGGATAATGACGTTTACTTCAGGAATTTCCGAGTTGATATCTGAGACTAAAAGCTCATGCGGAAAATTCCCTACCATATTCACGTCATAGTCGTTCCTGTTTCTGAAGATCTGGATATCGCCAATGTGTATCAACCGTTGAATGTTTGATCCTACAGTTGGACATCCTCGAAAATCCTTGAAGCAGATTCTGCAGGCTGCGTAATCATGTTTAGTGAAAGCGCCCATTGTACTGTATGTATCATGGAGTTGTACCAAGCTTTCTCTTATCATATTTACATCAGTGACAAGATACCGATCTGTATTCCTTAGAATCAAATTCACGGTATGTCCATTATGATTGGGAAGTGGATTTGCTTGTACATTTGGATTCGCGTTTCTGAAGGAGAGGAGATTAGTCCTTACTAACCTTTGTACTTCGGCTTTCAGTGCTATGCAGTGCTCGAGATCATGTCCCGGTGCCCCTTGATGAAAAGGGCAAGACACATCTGCTTTGTACCACCAAGGTAATTTTTCTGGTATAGGAGGTGGTAACCTTGTTTGCACAAGGTTCCTTTCTATTAATGCAAGATATAATTCCGTGTATGTCATCGGAATTGGATCAAACTGCGAGACCCGAGGTACACGGTTCTGATTGTTGAATTGTTGAGCCTGTTGTCGAGGCTGTTGAGTTTGCTGGAACTGTGGAGCAATTCCTGTGTTTGAACTTGTATTAACAACTGGAGTTACGGTAGCTACCTGTTGTTGTTGACTGACATTCTTCCTGGGTTTCCCTCGGGATACCATTCCTATGTCATGTTCCTTCCTTTTTGGAAAACTGGTTCCAACCTTCTTGGTTCCACTGGAAGATCCTATCTCTTTGATCAGGCGTCCTGTTCGAACTCCTTCTTCTAGTCGCATTCCCATGCTTACCATCTGTTCGTGTTAAAAAGTGACGCGCTAGGGAATCGAATCTGAATTCGGATTCTCTGGCTCGAAACGATTTACTCTTTTGATTTGTTTATAAAGATGCCGCGAGCATCAAGCTTTATTATTTTCAACACAAGAAAAGATGATTTAATGATTATGAAAAAGGGGAAAGCTGTTAATACCCTCAATTGACTTTGATATGCGTAACGACTAGCGCAAACTAGACGTAACGCATTGGGGAGTATTCTGGGTAAGGGGGTTTGTTATATAAAGGGAATAGATGGAGCACCCTAAATATATATGGTTATCCATAGCTTTATATATGAATATGTTTGATATGTTTGTGTGTTTTAATTGCTATTTCTATGATTGGGAAAGTTTCTCCTTTGGGATTTTAAAGAAGGATAGATTATGTGGGATCCTAGTGTTTGTTATTATTGTGCTCGCAAAGATCTTTGGATCTTCTGCATACATATCCCTTAGTGGGAATCAGAGCATTTGTAGCTCGGATCTAAAGGGATCTACGGTTTGTTTGGTCTGAGGAAGAAAGAAATTTGCTCGGCAAGGATGAGACCTTGTGCCTACGTATTCTCAAAAGGATGTTGAGAAAGTTAGAGCAATCGTAGTTCCCACTTATGCTAGTGGAAGCAACGGGATGTTAGTAAGAGACACAGACAAATGTCATCTTAATGAAAAATGTATCTAATCTATTCCATCACATACATTTTTGAAGGGATTGATTGATTAAAATCTTTCGTCGTAAGCTATCGGTGTTTTGCTTGAGTGTACAAGCGTTACCACTTACATGTTTAAGAAAGATGTTTTGAAAAAAAAAGACTGAATCTTTTAATTGTAAGCATTAGGTGTTTTGCTTGAGTGTACAAGCGTTACCACTTACGATTAAGAGATGTTTTTGTTTGAAAAGAGTTTTGAAAAGTTTTTGATTGTATGTGATGTGATAGATGAGATACTTCTTCCATAGAGATGATAAACGTCTAAATCTCGAGGAGAAATTGATTGGATTAAGGGGATGCTTTTAAGAAGCCCATGGGTCCTTGTATTGTAACCCCAAGAGGAGGCATTCCGAGGGTCATCGAGGGTCCTTGTATGAAGCTCAAGAGGAAGCTATAGGGTATGGCTGGCATTGGCTTTAAAAGGGATTTCACCGGGAAACCATCCTTTTGGAATTAAGAGCAATTTCACCGGGAAATTATACTCTCAGGGTTCTATCCTAACGCGGGTGATTCTTTGTATTGCAAGCCCAATAGGAGGCTGTTAAGAGATTTCCTGGTCTCTTTCTTTGTATGATGCCCAAGAGAAAGCTAAACTCAATGAGGAGTTATTTTGAACGAAGCCCAAGAGGAGGCTGACTCAACAGGGGAGTGTTGTCTTATATGAAGCCTAAGCGGAGGCTAAACTCAGTGAATGAGTTTTCTTATATGAAGCCAAAGAGGAGGCTGAACTCAGATGAATGAGTTACCTTGTACAAAGCCCAAGAGGAGGCTAAACTCTGCAGGGATGAGTTGTCTTGTATAAAGCCCAAGAGGAGGCTATAACTGTGGGGAACCTATTGGTTAGACTAGTTGTTATGTTATAACTAGACAGTTATATAAACAAGTGTGTGTGTGTGATATGTATTCACAGGAGTTTATGAAGGAAATATAAACAATGCATGTAAAGTTTATTTACAAAAGTTTATGAAGGAAATATAATCAAGTGTCTGTGAAACGAACGTTTAAAACGAGCGTAACTTGATTATTTACAAGTTTGAATTGTGTACAAGGAAGTAAATATGTACACGAACGAGTATTTATGTACAGGAGGATGTGGATGTACATAGGAGGGTTGGGACTTACACCATAAGGGTGGCCCATTGGTTTAAAAGCAGTTTCACAGGGAATAATGCTCCTTTTAATACCAATGGTATTTAGTGTATACACAAGAAGTGAAACAAACGATCAAGTTTGTCTGCATTTGAGTATAAAAAGTATCAGATTATGTACAGTAAAATTGGTATATTCATAAAAATAATTGATATGTACAAGGAAAATATGTATGTACATAAAGAATGTTGGGACTTACACCGTAAGGGAGGCCCATGATCGATTAAGAAATTCGAGAGAAAACGAATTCGGTTTTATCGTTTAATCGGATCGATCATGGAAAAAGATGCAAGTTTGATGAAAAGTTTGAAGAATGTTATTTGAAAGTGTTTTTGAAAAGTGAAATTTACTTGTGAAAAGTTTTGAAAAGAATCGGGTTTCGAAGGTTTGAAAAAAATCACCTTTAAAGGTGTTTTGAAAAGTACTCAAAAGTACCGTTTTCGGCTCGATCAAAATATAATCGGATGAAAGTTTTTTCTGAAAATTTTTGCACTATCATAAAATAGATACATTAATTGACAAGTGTACAAAAAATCACCACAAAATTAGGAGTTTTGATTGGGTTTTGAAAAAGTCAAAGTTTAAAAAAAAAAATACAAAAGTTTGGTAAAAAATGGTCCCAAGGCTGCTTGAAACCGGGACCTCAAGGCAAGGCAAGGCATAAGTGACTTAAGAGTGAGCTGGCAACCGCTGGGGAGGCAATACAACCGTGTATTGAACTCAATTAATGTTATAATATTATAAACGGATATTTGAATTTTCAAAAAACGCGCGCAGCTCATCTTCTTCCTCCAATCCTTCAATCAATCCTCAAATCTTCGTTTCTTGATGAAATCAAAAGATGTAAACATGAAAGTTGATCGTTTTGAGCCCAGGAACATGATGGAATCACTTAATTTCATTTATTTTAAGCTAATCATGATTGAATTTCTGAAGAACACGAAGAACCCTAAAACTGAAAAATCTAATTGAAATCGTGTATGGTGAGTGATTTGATCAATTGATTGAGGGTTAATGATCATGGATAGTGCATAAACAAAATGGCCAAGAGTTTTTTTATTTGAATCAAAGAATCATGGAGTTCGAAGTTGGTGTTCTTACCTGTTGAAGTTGGAATTGAATTTTGTGTTGGAGTGTTTCCAGTTGAGTTTTTGTGATTGCTTGAGCACCAACAGACCTTATAGAAGGTGTGAGGATGGTCTACACTTTATGAACTTGCCTGAATTGATCTGACCAAGTCGACCTGCATACAGCTCAAAGTGAAACTGGAAATCATGGTTAGAGGTGTTACAGTTTGTTGTTAATGGTCTGCATCATGTCTATGATGTATGTTGATAATGTTTGGATGATCAGAACTCAAGTTGCTCGAGCCAAACCATGGATTCGAAGTTTAAGGCAGTTTTGGCAAGCTTGTGTACATAGAATGCAAAATCTGATTTCTAGCTTGGTTTATGTTGATTTTATGTTTCAAACAAGTTTCATATTGATATTAAAACATGTTAGACACCAAATTACTCAAAGTTTTTCACAATTTTTCAAAAATGCAAGTTTTCTCAAATATCACTATGTTTCTTGAATTTTAAGAAAGAAGAGAGAAAGCATGTTCTTGCATGGCTTTGGTGTGTTTGAATTTGAAAACAAAACCTCTATTTATAGGCCTCAAGTTCTGAAAAATAAGTGAGAAAGTTTGGCTTTGGTAGTTTCAACTTGCCTTAGAGGCCAAGGAAGTCATTTTTGCATTAAATGCAAAAGGAAGCTTCCTTTTAACCATGGTTAAATCTTAACTTGATCCTATCTCTTTACAATTACTCTCACTCTGATATTTATCAGCTCTAATCCTCTTGGCTAGGTAGCATGCTTCTAGAAAGAAAGAAAAACTCAAAATGACCTATAATTTTGAACTTTGTACTTGAAAATTATGGATTTTGGAGCTCTAAGTTTCAAAATCAGAAGTATGTCTAGACTCCATGGATTTGAGAGTTCTTGGACATTTTGGAAAGCTTGTTTCAAGGGCTACAACTTTCATGTTTTGATTTTTTTCCAATTCAAAGTGGAACTATGTGAAAAAATGCCATGAAGTTTGGAAAAAGTACAAAATTTTAACACTTGAAAATTTTTCTAAGTGTTGAAAATTTTGACTTTTTGTTGACTTTTCCAAATTTCTTGATTTTTTATGATCATGATGGATCATTTTAAGTATTTTGATGATTGAAAAAGTTTTGTTTTGAAAAAAGTTGACCAAAAGTCAAAGTTTGACTTTTCAGTGCAGATGAAATTTCATCAGATGTTTCAGAAATTGACTGATGAATCCTGTGAACTTCTGTGATGTTTTGAATCCATAAATTAGGTCAACATGTTGTATCTAAGATATGAAGATCAATCTCCAATCAAAAAAGTCATCCATTGATCAGAAAATCAGAGATTACTCATGCTCGACAAAAACCCTAATTGGTCGATCCTTGATAGATCAATGAGAAAAGTTGGATATCCAAGATCGAGGTTGATGATTTGATCAAGATAGATCAAATGAAGTGAATGAAACTCAAACCCTACTTGGTTGCCTCTTGAATCGATGAAAATTGATGAAACCCTAATTTTGACGTAGAAGCTACACCGATTAATTCGCTCGAATCATAGTGATGCAATGATGCAAATGTAAGGTGGTATATTAGGTTAAAAATTGGGGTATGACAGATGCCCTATTTAAGTTTCTTTAACCTGAGATGTGAAGATGAATATCTTCGTTTTGATAGGTGTAAAGAGACTTAAATATCAGAATACGCAAATTTTGGACCTAAGATACCAAAAGATGCGAGTGATGCAAAATGATTGTAAAAAGTTTCACCCGATATGTCAAGATGGATATGATGGGGAAAATTGTGAGGATGACTCAACTGTCTAGGAAGAGAGGATCCTGCTTGTTGGGAAACAAGCAATATGTTCATTGGGAAAAGAGATTCACAAAACATGTGAATATCTGTTTCGCTTTGGGAAATGAAGAGATTACCTTCTGTCAGCCTTGTGACAATGTTTAAGGTAAATGAAAATGATATTACCAATTATCAGCCTTGTGATAGTTTATGGTAATGAGCCTCGAAGATATTACCAATTATCAGTGAAGTGATAACTATAACAAGGTAATTCTTGAGAAAATTGCTGAGTATTCAGCCTTGTGAATAACAGTCAATAATGGAAATAGATCTCAAATGAGTTTCTATTTTCACAGCTATAATCTTGCCGGGGATCTCTCCTTTGAGAAGATGCGGGCATTTTGATTGAAAAGACATAGGTTTTCATTTAGATAGAAAGACGACTGTGGAGATTTTCTTGAACTGTCATGATTTGAACTTTTTGAGAAGAACAATCTTTTTATGACAAGTTTCAAGATGTAAAGGAGATAAGCAGCTCAGATGACGAAGCTATTGCTTATTGTTTTGTTGGTTAGAGACGGGGTTCTATCCAGGAATGAACTGGAAAGAAACAGTCAATCAAGACTTTGTTCCTAATGAGAAATGCTCTCAGCTGGGGAATATGATAGAGAAAAGATATATTTCTCTGCTTGGGGATAATCTGCTGGAGAGATGACACACCCACACTTGTTTTTTTCTTTTCTTTCTTGGGAGCAAATGCAATCCTAAACAAGTGATATTGAAGCAAACATTTGAGAAATGCAGAAATGCATTAATGATGCTATTATGTATGAATGATGAATGTTATAAATGTCATATGCATGCTAACAATAATTGATAAGACAACAAAGGGATATTTGGGAAAAGGACTATGTCACAGTTCGAACAAATATTCAGCAAAATCTTGCAACAATGGCGTGAATGTTACTGTTGATGAACATTAGTTGCATGCTTTAAACTTTCTGAAAAAGGCATTTCATTGGCAACTTTGTTGGAAATTCTTTTTGGATAAGAATACCGTCCTTTGATAATCTCTGCTGAGGAAAAGAAGACTTCCGTAGCAGCTGTTCTATCTTTCGGAGATCGAAACACTTATGGAGAAAACTGTTGAAGTTTCTTCTGTGTTCATAGTTCAAAGGAAAATTTTGCTTTTATTTCAAAAATTTGATGTAAAAATTCATTTAAAACCTTTTTAGTTTCAAAAAGTGATTTTCACAATAAAAAGCGTTATTTTGCAAAACAGAATAAAGCAAGAATTGCAAACAAAAAGGCACAAGGCTCAAATTTATTGATAGAATGGTAATCAGCCAAAGGCGTGATTCCATGAGTTATTTACAAAAGTTGGAAATGATAATTTATTGGGAAAAGGCTACATTGAAAGCAAATAACCGCTATTATCCCTAACAACTTTGAATTCCAACTGTGTTTGTTGCTTCAGAAGAGTTGATTGAAGATCCGTTGATGGAAGATTCTTCAGATTGACGAAGTACGGACTGATTGCCGTTACTTTGTCATTTTTGTATCCTTATTTTTGCCTAGATTGCCTTTTCAGGTTTTCAATCTATCAGGATATTTTCTGTTTATTGTCTCTAATTTTGCCCGGACCGCTTTTCGTGTTTTAGTCCACCGAGACGCTTTTTTGCCTAAGCCGCCTTTTCGGTTTTCGACTTACCGAGCTGTTCTTTTGTTTTTAGACAAAGTATTTCTTGACATCAAGATTCACAGATGCGGGAGTTCATCACCGTCCATGGTTGTGAGAGTCATAGCACCGCCAGAAGCTTCTTTTGACGATGTATGGGCCTTCGTAATTAGGAGTCCATTTGCCCTTAGAATCAGTTGAAAAGATGTAATCATTTTAAGCACGAGATCGCCTTCTCTGAATTCACGAGGTCGGACCTTTTTGTCGAAGGCTTTCTTCATCCTTCTTTGATATAATTGTCCATGACACAGAGCGGTCAGGCGCTTTTCTTCAATTAAGTTCACTGGTCGATTCGCTTTGACACCATTCGCCTCGATAGCTTAGTTTCCATGAGAACTCTCATTGACGGAATCTCAACTTCTATGGGGAGCACTGCTTCCATGCCGTATACTAGAGAAAAAGGAGTTGCCCCTGTTGAAGTGCGTACTGAAGTACGATACCCATGCAGAGCAAATGGCAGCATTTCGTGCCAATCTTTGAAAGTGATGACCATTTTCTGGACGATATTCTTGATGTTCTTGTTGGCAGCTTCAACGGCGCCGTTCATCTTTGGCCGGTAAGGAGATGAGTTATGATGCTCGATCTTGAATTCCTAACACAGTTCTTTCATCATTTTGTTGTTCAAGTTTGATCCATTGTCTGTAATGATCTTGCTTGGAACTCCATATCGGCAAATGAGGTTGTTCTTGATGAACCTCACAACCACTTGTCTTGTAACGTTGGCGTAAGATGCTGCTTCGACCCATTTGGTGAAGTAATCAATAGCTACTAGAATGAAGCGATGTCCATTGGACGCTTTTGGTTCGATCATCCCGATCATGTCGATGCCCCACATGGAGAAAGGCCACGGAGAGGAGAGAACGTTGAGTAGAGTCGGAGGCACATGGATCTTATCTGCGTAGATTTGACACTTGTGACATCTCTTGACGTGTTTACAGCAGTCAGATTCCATCGTTATCCAATAGTATCCTGCTCTTAAGATTTTTCTGGACATTGCATGCCCATTTGAATGAGTTCCAAAGGATCCTTCATGTACTTCATGGATGATCGTGTCTACTTCTTGTCTGTCGACGCATCTGAGCAGGACCATGTCGAAGTTTCTTTTGTATAACACCTCTTCATTCAGGAAGAAATTTCTAGAAAGCCTCCTTAGGGTTTTCTTATCCTTGTACGATGCCCCAAGTGGGTACTCTCGTGTTTGAAGGAAACGCTTGATGTCGTGGAACCACGGTTTATCGTCGAAGACTGCTTCAGTTACGAATACATATGCAGGTCTTTCAAGGCGTCTGATGCGGATTTTAGGAATATCATTCCAATCGTTGACTTTGATCATGGAAGATAGAGTAGCCAAGGCGTCTGCCATTCGATTTTGATCACGAGGGATATGATGCAGTTCCACTTTATTGAAGAAAGTCAACAAACGTCTCGCATAATCTCTGTAGGGAATCAAACCAAGATGATGAGTTTCATATTTGTCTTTTATTTGGTTGATTACAAGGGTTGAATCTCCATATATGTCAAGGATCTTGATCCTTAAGTCGATGGCTTCTTCAATACCCATGATACAAGCTTCATATTCTGCGATGTTGTTGGTGCAATCAAATACCAATCTGGCGGAAAATGGGATATGAGAACCCTCGGGAGTAATGATGACTGCCCCAATTCCATTGCCAAAAACATTAACTGCTCCATCAAAAATTAGGCCCCATCTAGATTCTGGATCTGGACTTTCTCCGGGCAGCGGTTCGTCACAATCTTTCATCTTTAAGTACATAACATCCTCGTCTGGGAAGTCAAACTTGAGAGATTGGTACTCGTTGAGCGGTTGATAAGCCATGTGATCGGCGAGAATGCTTCCTTTGACCGCTTTTTGAGCATGGTACTGGATGTCATATTCAGATACTGCCATCTAGCAATTCTTCCCGTTAAGGCAGGCTTTTCAAAGACATACTTGATTGGATCCATTTTGGAGATTAACCAAGTTGTGTGATTGATCATGTACTGGAGAAGACGTTTTGAAGCCCATACCAAAGCACAACATGTTTTCTCGAGCATGGAGTAACGAGTTTCATAGTCTGTGAACTTTTTACTCAAGTAGTAGGTGGCATGCTCCTTCTTACCGGTTTCATCTTGCTGTCCAAGCCGCAGCCCATGGACTCTTCTAGTACGGTAAGGTACATGATTAATGGTCTTCCTTCGACTGGAGGAATCAGTATTGGAGGTTCTGATAGGTATTCCTTGATACTGTCAAATGCTTTTTGGCAATCTTCTGTCCACACAAATTCTTGATTTTTGCGGAGAAGCTTAAATATCGGCCCACAAGTAGCAGTCATTTGAGAGATAAATCTGGAGACGTAATTCAACCGTCCGAGAAATCCTCTTACTTGCTTTTCTGTATGTGGCGTAGGCATTTCTTGAATAGCCTTGACTTTGTCGTGGTCAACTTCAATACCTCTTTGACCGACAATGAAACCTAGGAGCTTCCGATCTTACCCCAAAGGTACATTTGTTAGATTCTGCGGTTTGAAATTTCCTTAGTCGTTGAAACAATTTTAAGAGATATTCTATATGCTCTTCTTCGTCGACTTTGCTATCATGTCGCCCACGAGACTTCGATCTCTTTGTGCATCATGTCATGAAAGAGAGTAGTCATTGCCCTTTGGTAAGTTGCCGGCATTCTTTAATCCAAACGGCATCACTTTGTAGCAAAAGTGCCCCATGGCGTGATGAAAGATGTCTTCTACATGTCTTCGGAGCCATTCTGATCTGATTGTAACCAGAGAAACTGTCTATGAAGGAAAATACATTAAACTTTGCAGTGCTATCCACTAGCATGTCAATATGCAGTAGTGGGAAATCATCTTTTGGACTTGCTTTGTTCAAGTCCCGGTAGTCAACACACAGTCTGACCTTTCCATCTTTCTTGGAGATAGGCACTATGTTGGCTATCCATTGAGGATATTCGTATGACGAGGAAACCTGCGTTGAGCTGCTTTTGAACTTCCTTTTTGATTTTATTAGCCATTTCAGGGTGAACTCTTCTCAGTCTTTGTTTAACTGGTGGACACTCCGGTCTTAATGGCAAGTGATGCTCCACGATGCTGGTATCTAAACCCGGTATGTCCTGGTAGGACCAAGCGAACACATCAACATATTCTTTGAGAAGATCTATCAGTTTGCTCTTGACGTTGCTGTCGAGTGAAGCTCCGATATTTACTTCTTTTTTGTCTTTCTCAGAACCCAAGTTGATTGCTTCCAAAGGCTCTTTGTGAGGTTGAATGATTCTTTCCTCGTGCTTAAGTAATCGAGAAACCTCATCTGGGATCTCTTCTTCAACTTCTTCCTCGGCGACTTCACAGGGGATTTCAAAGTTGGGAGAGAGCATAGAGTTATTGCTTTCAATGGATTTGTCCATCTGTTAATCTGCATATTTGATTTATGTCTGATTAATTAATTTTTTCATCATTTTTTTTTTGAAAAAGTTAATGTGAAAGTGTATGCAGATTGTGTATTTTTTTTGAAGATTTTTATTGTGTTTTTTAGGATTATCATTTCCAAGAAAGGGTAAAAATGAAAACAAACACAAAGTGTGGAATCAAAATAACGCATTTTATTTATGATTCACAATATGAAACAGGGCCCTAAAATACAAACTCATTCGTCTTGGGCAAGACAAAGAGAAATTATTTAAAAGCTAAACCCTATAAAACATCTCTTCGCTTTGGGCGAAGCGAGAGTTCAAAACAAAAGCAAAGATAAACTACTTAGAACTATGAACATTTGTTCGAACTTCAACAGGTTTCCAGTAGTGGCGAACTCCTTGGAAGTTGAGGTACTCTGGTAATTTTCCGCTTGATTTAACCCTTGAGTAGACTTTGATCGTTGGCCGAGTAGGCTTTGAAGACTCTGAACGACGGACCTTGCCTTTTGTGTTGCTGAAACGATCTTCTTCTGCTTGATGAACAGATCGGGAAGTATGGGATACAGCATATGTATTTTCTGTTGGCCTTTGCGTTGAATTCTGAGGATGTACCCTCCAATCTTCTGCGTGAAGAGACTCATTGTCAGCGACACTTTCTAGTTCGTATCTCGAATCGTACCCTTGATCTTCAGTGGTCACTTTGATGTAGTGGTAGTCAAGATTTGGTTTAACAAATTCCACAGATGCGTCAAAGCAGAGATCTTCGTTTGGAACCTCAATCGGTTGATAGGATCGGGAAGACGTATGCTCCTCTTCTGGGTTGACTAGGATACTCAAAAGAATCACCCCATCCAGTGGGCTGGACGTCTTCGATTCTGATTTTTGAGCTTTCTGGCGCAGTGTATTTCAACATGTAGTCAAACTTGCCACTTGGTTCTCCCAAGGTATCCCAAACTTCAAAAGGGACAGGTGGATTTTCATTCTGTTGTAGGGATATGCCCTTGAATTGATCAATTGGAGGATAGTACCGCGCGTAAGATTCTTCCTGAGACACATATTCAGGGTTGTTTAAATAAGTGCTCCACTCTTCAGATCCGGAGAGATCGCCTTTATCACCTTCAACGGTAATAACGTTAACCTCTTGAAGAACAGGGTTTAAGAAACCCCCACTGTTGAATACTTCTTTGATTGGACGAAATGCTTCATCCTTTTGCTTGTCTTTGGAGAATACGGGTGCGAAACCGAGTCCGGCTTTTGTCTCGTTGTTGACAGGTTTGATTACTTGTCCCCATCCTTCAGCATTGCCATCTTTTACTATCTGAGCTGCTTCTTTATAAGAAGAGATAGATGATCTATTTTTGCTAGTAGATCCATCTTCTAACGGATGTCCTGGGAAATATGTCCCTTCAACGTCGTTAGCTGTGATGAAAGAAAAGCTGGATAAATGGCTTATTAGTAACGCTTGTTCACCGATGATGGTCACTAGTTTCCCATTTACTGTGAATTTCAGTTTCTGATGGAGAGTGGATGTCACAGCTCCTGCTTCGTGGATCCATGGTCTTCCTAGTAGACAACTGTAAGCAGCTGGCACGTCCATGACCTGGAAAGTGATTTGGAAGGTATGCGGACCAATTGTCATCGGGAGATCGACTTCCCCAATAACTGACTTCCGTGACCCGTCAAAGGCTCTTACCACTATGTCATTGAACTTCATCGGTGTTCCTTTGTAAGCCAAACGAGCGAGAGTCGTTTTTGGCATTATGTTTAAGGATGAACCGGTATCCACTAATACGTTGGACAGAGAATCTGATTGGCAAATCATTGAGATATGCAGAGCCAGATTGTGATCTTTCCCTTCCTCTGGAAGTTCCTCATCACTGAAACTTAAATTATTACAAGCTGTTATGTTGGCGACAATACCTCCAAACTGGTCTGTAGTCACATCATGGTCTACATAAGCTTGGTCTAGTACCTTCATCAAAGCTTCTCGGTGAGCTTCGGAGTTCAGGAGTAGAGATAGTATAGAAATCTTGGAAGGAGTCTGCATCAGCTGATCCACGACTCGGTACTCGCTTTTCTTGATTAACTTCAGTATCTCATCAAAATTTGTGTTGAAGTTGGTTCTATCAGGCGGACCAACATTCGTGCTTGGATTAACAGCGGGAATCATTGTGGGATTCTCGGGAGATATGTTAACTGGATTTTGTCTAACAACAGGAACGGCAGCCGGTCTTGGTGACAACGGAGTATGTACTCGTCCACTTCGTGTTACTCGTCCTATCTCAGTTATGTTGACATTAGTTGGAAGAGTTGGCATGGGTTTCTCCTTTCCATCCTCTATCACAGTTGCATTGTATTGATAAGGAATTGCTTTGCTAGAACTGTATGGAACAGGACCGGGTAAGAAAATCACCAAAGGAGACCCTGGAACGTTGGAACCGTTGTATTCAATCTCCACATGCTTGGGTACATTGAAACAGGGGACGATAACGTTTACTTCGGGATTTTCCGAGTTGATATCTGAGACTAAAAGCTTATGCGGAAAATACCCTACTGTATTCACGTCATAGTCATCTCTGTTTTTGTAGACCTGTATGTCACCAATGTCTAGCAATCGTTGAATGTCTGCTTATGGTGGGACACCAAGATCTTTGAAGCAGATGTCACAAGCTACGTAATCGTGTTTAGTGAAGGCACCCATTGTACTGTACGTATCATGGAGATGTACCAAGTTTCCTCTTATCAGATTCACGTCTGTGACGAGATACCTATCTGTATTTCTTAGTATCAGATTCACTGTATGTCCACTGTGACTGGGAAGTGGATTTGCTTGCACGTTGGGATTTGTATTTCTAAAGGAAAGAAGATTAGATTTCACTAATCTCTGCACTTCTGCTTTTAACGCTATGCAATGCTCAAGATCGTGGCCTAGAGCCCCTTGGTGAAAAGGGCAAGATACATCCACCTTGTACCACCACGGCAATTTTTCTGGGACCGGAGGTGGTGACCTTGTCTGTACCAGATTCCTTTCTATTAATGCAGGGTATAGTTATGTGTACGTCATCGGAATTGGGTCGAATTGCGAGACCCGAGGCGCACGGTTTTGATTGTTAAACTGCTGAGCCTGTTGTCGAGGCTATTTAGTTTGTTGGATTTGCTGAGTTTGCTGGAACTGCGGAGCAATTCCTGTGTTTGGACTTGTGTTAACAGGCGCTATGGCGCTACCGTCATGTTGACCGACATTCTTCGCGGTTTCCTGGATACCATTCCTATGTCATGTTCTTTTTCTTTGAATATGGTTCCAACCTTCCTAGTTCCACTAGAAGATCCCGCCTCTTTGGTTAGGCGTCCGGTTCGAACTCCTTCCTCTAACCGCATTCCCATGCTTACCATCTCGGTGAAATCTCCGGGAGCGCTAGCGATCATTCGTTCGTAGTAGAATATACCAAGAGTGTTTAAGAATACCTTGGTCATCTCCTTTTCTTCTAATGGTGGGTTGACTTGGGCAGAATTTCTCCAACGTTGAGCGACTTTGAATGTCTCTTCTTTCTCGAGACATGGAGCGGAGTTGATCCCGATCGGAGCCATATCCAAGTTGAATTTGTATTGTTGCAAGGCTTCACCTAAGTCATTAAATGTTTGGATATTCGCGCTGTCTAATCCCATGTACCACTTCAGTGCGGCACCTGTAAGACTATCTTGGAAGTAGTGGATTAACAACTGGTGATTGTCGTTGTACGTAGACATTTTCCTAGCATACATCGTAAGATGGCTCTGTGGATAGGAATTTCCTTTATACTTTTCAAAGTCAGGGACTTTGAATTTTGCAGGTATCCTTACGCGAGGAACTAAGCACAGATCATGGGCGTTCTTCCCAAACGATTCCTTCCCTCGAATCGTTTTAATTTCAAGCTGCATTTTGAGAAGTTGTTCCTGGAGAGTCTCCATCGGGCCACGAGGATTCGTGTTGTCTCCTGGAATATGGTGAACTTCTTTGTCTGCAATAGTGTGCACTACGGAAGCTGAGTTTGTCATGATCGGTTGAGAAACCGTCATAGTTACTTGCGGAAAAGTTATTCCATGTTGCGGAGTAAGTGTTGAGTTTTGCTGCAATGTAGGTACTTCAAGCGTGGTTGTTTGTACTTGAGAAGTTGGTTGGCGAAATCCGATGCCGAAATTGAAAGGCATGCCCCATGGATAGCCTTCTGGCATACTGAAGAGTGAACTACTGGCTGCAACAGTTGAAACTGGAGTAGTAGTGTCTTCTGAAATCGCTGCTTGATTTTGACTGCTCGATGTCGCTTGCTGACTTTGTGCTGCTGCCAATGAATTGACAAAAAGAAGTGAGTCTCTCCACCTCTTCTTGCAGTGTTGTTACTGTGCTACGAAGCTCAACATTTTCTTGCTCAAATCCTTCCATTACTTTCCTTCTTTTTGAACGTGTATTGTATGTTCGAGTAGGCTGTGGACGCGGTCGAGAAACTCTAAGACGCGACTAGCTTGGCGATCTTTCCCAATCAGAAAGATCCTTATGGCGTTGATATCAACGAAATTTGGGACGTTGGGAAACAACACCAATCCATAGATGAGTAAAGCTAAAATAGCTTCAAAGGCTACCATACTACCGGCTTCAGAGAATTTAAGAGCCTTCTCCATTAGGAACTTTGAAGTTAGTCCTAAGAGTTTTCCTCTGGTAGTTAGGTTTTTGTCTATCTAAGATTTCTTTAAATGAGTCATTGTTGCAATGACTGGTGACTTGGGAATGGCTTCCAAACCATTGAAAGGCACTTTGTTTGATACTGAGATACCTAGTATGTGTGCGTACTCTCCCAAAGTAGGCATCAACTGATAGTCAGGGAATGTGAAACAGTGGTAGACTGGATCGTAAAACTGAACGAAAGTTTTGAGAAGTCCTTCATCAACGTTAGTGTTCAGAATAGTTAAAAGAGTTCCATAGCGTTTTCTGAAATCCGAGGGATCTTCTACCAAGGATGCTCAACTTCCCTACGTCAGGAATTCTAAAATTGTATCTCTTGGTGAATCTTCCTCTGATGTCCATCACTCTAACCTAAAATATTTACAAAGAAAAATCTCTAAATTCTTTGGAAATGGGAAGAGAAATGAAGCTTTTGAATGAATGCATGAATGCGGCAAACATGGTTAGTAGTTATACACACGGTCAAGCGTTCGAAGTCACGAGCATGAGGCCAACAATAAGAATAAAACGTGGTTATGTTCTACGGGCTTATTCATCTGTGAAACGGGTTCTACTGATAATACAGGCTCAACGCTTCTCTTTGTAATATTATCGGATTTGTTGAATACTCGAAGTCCAATAATATTTTTCAAGAAAAACTCACCTGATCGTAGTCTCGCATGACAATTATTCTAGGCTTACGCCCGAATAATTTCTACACTACATCCTAAATGGCCAGGATGGGTTATGTGTTCTACAGCCACTCAGCTTCGTTAGTTCTCTCGAAAGCAAAATGTCTTCGCAAATACTTGCTAAACACAAATACTCCCAAGACAACCTCCACTGAGAGAGGGATCTCAAATTAACTTAATAAGTACTGAAATTTCCCACAAGTTAATAGGACTATACCCCCACCTAGATCTTAAAATGTTTCTTAAATCCGGGTTAGGATTTCTTTCCATCAGATGAAATCGCGAAACACACAATAAAGAAAAACAAACAAACATATGCACATATGAAAGCTTATCCCCTCTTTTTTCTTCTTTTGAAAACAAAAAAGCTTGGTGCTCTTCGGCAGAGTCACATTTTTTTTTGAAAACAAAAGTTTAGCGCACTCCCCAGCAGAGTCGCCATTTTTTCTGTTCACGTTAAAAAGTGACGCGCTAGGGAATCGAATCTGAATTCGGATTCTCTGGCTCGAAACGATTTACTCTTTTGATTTGTTTATAAAGATGCCGCGAGCATCAAGCTTTATTATTTTCAACACAAGAAAAGATGATTTAATGATTATGAAAAAGGGGAAAGCTGTTAATACCCTCAATTGATTTTGATATGCGTAACGACTAGCACAAACTAGACGTAACACATTGAGGAGTATTCTGGGTAAGGGGGTTTGTTATATAAAGGGAATAGATGGAGCACCCTAAATATATATGGTTATCCATAGCTTTAAATATGAATATGTTTGATATGTTTGTGTGTTTTAATTGCTATTTCTATGATTGGGAAAGTTTCTCCTTTGGGATTTTAAAGAAGGATAGATTATGTGGGATCCTAGTGTTTGTTATTATTGTGCTCGCAAAGATCTTTGGATCTTCTGCATACATATCCCTTAGTGGGAATCAGAGCATTGTTGGTGTAAGCCCTAGAGGCCAATACATTTTGGTACTTGTATCGTGTTATTTATTAATAATAAAAGGCTTTTCTTTATTATGTTTTATTTTTTGAAATAATAAAGTCCCTAGAATAGTTAGTCTGTTTAATGCAATGTTAAGTGTGACTTAATCATGAGATCCATTAAACATAAGGACACTATTCTTAAAGTATCCATAATCGAGCTTTATTGTGAAGTGGGATAACATTAAAGCATTGAGATTATTATGAAGATAGACTGATGATCACATCTCATGGATCATTGATAAAGAGTTATCAAGTCTTGACATAGGTATAAATATTAGGAGTAATATTTATACCGGATTGACCCGCCATGAGAGTACTACATAGAATGTTATGCAAAGTGTCATAAGTTACCTCATGGTGATAAGTGGTGCATACCACCCTTCGACTGAAACCACTATGGACCCTAGATGTAGAGTCAAGTGCTTTATTGTCGATCAAACGTTATCCGTGAATCGGATGATCATAAAGACATTGATGGGTACTTCACAAAGCATGCCGAGGGACATGAGTGACCTAGATGGAATTTGCCCATCCCGCGAAGGATAAATGTCTAAGGGCCCAATATTGAACTGGACAAGGATGACACGGTCTATGCCTTGTGTTCAATATAGACATGAGGGCAAAAGGGTAATTATACACACAAGTATTATCACGGAAAGGTTTTGTCAGATCACATGACATTTTCGTAACTTGGGTAGCAGTGATGTGTTGCTAGATACCGCTCACTGTTTATTATGTTAAATATGATTTAATATAATTGCCAACGTCGCGAAAACCTACAGGGTCACACACATAAGGACAGATTAATAAGAGATAGTGTAAATAAGGAACATCGTAGGGTACGGTGTACTTAAATGAAATACGGAAGTGGAATACGGAATGTGTGATACACGATATATCATAACGTATGATTTTCGTGAGCTTTATTGGGTTTTTGGTTTACAGCCATTATTGGGCTTTTAGCTTGTAGCCCACACTAGTGGTCTTATAAATAAGACCCTTGTGATGAAGCTTTTTACACTTGATGCAAAACCGCATCGAATCCCCGCCGAGATTTCGCTCACTCTCTCACCAAGGCTTCCGCTCGTGAGCGCTAGCACCGTGATCGGAAGCAAGCTGTTCGTGGATCGTAGTAGACGTTGTTCTTCATCAACGCTCGTGATCACGTAAACCAAACGCCACAAGAGGTATAAAATACTATCATCGACCATGTCCATTCGTAAGGATCTCTAAAGGAAAATCAATTTCACGCAATTTTAAGAGCCGATTTTCCTTCGGTATCGAGCCACTTACGAAACCATGGATCGGATATTTGTTTTATTTCAGACGTTATGTTTTATAAGGTTAAAACTCGTAATGAATTAAAACATTAATCGATTAAATTAAATTAAAATTTGGCATCATGTGTGTACGATTTGGATGAATCGATGTTGACTATGCTTCGAATCCGACTTTAGTATGGTGAAGCGATACATCGGTCATCCATGAGTTACACTAATATGATCGATCCACTTTATATATGATATAAACAATTTCGATGCAAAGATGGTATATTGATATATCGGTTTCTTCCATTCAATCACATGAGGATTGTTATTCTTATGAGAGATCATCGCTCATTTGCTTCGAATCCGACTTTAGTATGGTGAAGCAATGGCATGTTGATCGATCATAGTGAATTATCAATCGAGTTGTGTTTGACGGCATGAAACTATTTGCATTAGGGTTCATGCGGCACAAGGGTCACCGAGAGTTATACGGAAGGGTTGTAACAAAGACAAGAGTTGTGCAAACGACGCTGATTTAAATGAATTGTTCATTAAAATTTTCGCCGCCCTAATCCCAGGAGGCGCCGCCTTGACTCGTCCGCGAACGGCCGAACCACCGTCACGACCGGCGGAACCCCGCTAACTCTCGTAGTGTGATCAATCGCCAAAACATAATTTGATTTTCTTAATTAATGAATTTAAATAATAATAATAAAAGGTGTTTTATTATTTTTCTTGTGGTGATCGCTATGGCCTTAGACTCTTTTATTTTATTTTGTATTTTAAAATACGACCGTGTCGTGCCTTCCTCTTAATCTCTTGATGTAACTTCTTTTCTCATCTCACTCCTCGTATGTAAAACGAGTATTCTTTTATGTAATGTAATGTTAAGAAGAAAGAGAAGAATACAATATCAAAGGAGGATAACCTCGAGGTCTTGCTTGAGAAGTTTAGATCGTCATTAGGTTTAGCTTAGGTTCTCTCATTGGCTTGAGAGAACAATTGCGCTAGGCCATAACGTATCTTTTATATGTATGTTGATGCATATGTTTGTATGTTGATGCATGTGAGAGACGTTTTGCATGTTAAGCCGGTGAGATCAAACTAATAACAAATTCCTCAAAGTAAATATTAAGTTTATGCTTTCCAAGTTTTAGCACTCATCAAGACTAGTATCGAACAATGTAGGTTTCGCCTAACGCGAGGTGCATGTTCTATATTGGTAAGGTGCGATGGGATAAGTGTAATATCCAATTGCTAAAACTTTGGTCAAACTTAACTAAACAATTATAATGAGATTATATGTGTTTAGAAGCATGAGTTGGGAATGATCCATGTGATGGATTAGAATAAAGAGTTATTCGCCCAACTGAGGTATTCGAGAATTGTATTGGATACAATTGGAAGGAGTTCCTACCTAAATAACTGAGTTTTGTGTAATCAGCCTAACGCTGACTTAAAACGAAGTGAAATATGGATCTCGACCCACTAGAAAATCTTCCAACGGGATTTTCCGAATCAAATGATGAGGGTCATTTGGTTTGAGTAAAATAGTGGGAGCATATTTGATTAAAGGCCTAATTGAATATGTTGTTTTAATGATACTAATAAATTTATATCTTTTATGTAGATTACCATGACTCAAAACACATCATCTAACAACATTTTGCGATCAATCCTTGATAAGGAAAAATTGTCTGGGACAAATTTTTGGATTGGCACCGAAATCTGAGGATAGTCCTCAAGCATGACAAAAAGCAGTATGTCTTAGAGACACTGCCCCGAGGAACCTCCTAGTTCTGCGCCTAAGGCTGAAAGGGATGCTTATAAGAAGCATGTCGATGATGCCAATGAAACCGCTTGTCTCATGCTTGCCACCATGAACTCGGAGTTGCAAAAGCAACATGAGAACATGGCAGCGTTCGATATGATCGGACATCTGAAAATGCTCTATCAAGAGGAGGCAAGAAATGAGAGGTTTCAGGTTTCAAAGGCCCTTTTAATAGCAAGTTGGTGAGGGAACCCTGAGGTCCCCATGTACTCAAAATGATTGGGTATGTGGAGAACCTTGAAAGATTAGGGTTTCCACTTGAAAGGAACTTATGATCGATCCGATCTTGCAATCGTTGCGATAGCTTCACCAATTTGTTTTGAACTTCAATATGAATGACTTGGATGAAGTCTTCCGAATCGCTAAGTATGTTGAGAACCACCGAGCGTAATATGAAGTCAAAGGAAATCCATTCTGATGATCAGTAATGGAAAGAAGCTGAACAAAAGGCCTACTAAGCAGGTGGGTAAAGGGAAAGGCAAGGTTGTTGCCAAATCCAAACCTACCGCTCCTGCTTTAAAGCCTAATGGAGGGATAACAAAGAGGGCACTGCTTCCATTGTAAGACCGGACATTGAAAAGAAACCGCCCAAAGCACCGGAAGAAAGTGGAGTAGAGACTTCAAATTCAGGTATTTTTGTTATAGAAATTAATTTATCTACTTCTGCATCATGGGTATTGGATACTGGATGCGGTTCTCACATTTGTACTAATGTGCAGGGGCTAAAAAGAAGTAGAGAATTGGCAAAAGGTGAAGTTGATCTACGAGTTGGCAATGGAGCAAAGGTTGCTGCTTTATCTGTTGGAACTTATGTATTAACTTTACCTAGTGGTTTAATAATTCAGCTTAGAGAATGTTATTATGTACCGCAATTAGCGTGAATATTATTTCCGTTTCTTGTTTGGACAAGTTTGGTTTTTCATTCATAATAAAGAACAATTGTTGCTCTATTTATTTGAATGATATATTCTATGCTACTGCACAAATGAACAATGGATTGTATATCCTTGATCTTGAAATGCCAATTTATAACATTAATACTAAAAGGATTAAACCTAATGAGTTAAATCCAAGTTACCTTTGGCATTGTCGCTAGGCCACATAAATGAGAAGCGCATTTCAAAACTCCATAAAGATGGATTTTGGACTCATTTGATTATGAATCATATGAGACATGTGTCTTGTTTAATTGAAAGATGACAAAATCCCCATTCACGTGAAAAGGTGAAAGGGCTAATGATCTTTGGCACTCATACATACCGATGTATGTGGACCATCGAACATACCGCCAGAGGAGGTTTTCAATACTTCATCACATTTATGATGATTTCAGAGATATGGTTATGTGTATTTAATGAAACACAAATCGAAACCTTTGAAAAGTTCAAGGAATTTAAGAATGAAGTACAAAACCAGCTAGGTAAGAATATCAAAGTTCTTCGATCGATCGAGGTGGTGAATATTTAAGCCTAGAATTTGATGACCATCTAAAAGTGTGGGATTGTATCCCAACTTACTCCTCCCGAACACCACAATGGAATGGTGTCTGAGAGAAGAAATCGAACCTTGTTGGACATGGTCCGATCCATGATGAGTCACGCCGATCTTCCAAACTCCTTTGGGGACATGCTCTATTGATACCGCCACACACTTAACCGTGTTCCTACCAAAAGGTTGAAAAGACACCATATGAGATATGGAGTGGTAAGAGACCACATATGTCTTATATGAAGATTTGGGGTTGAAGTTTATGTGAACGGCAGATCTCAACTAAGCTTGAGCCCAATCGACAAATGCTTATTTGTGGGGTATCCTAAAGAAACAAGAGGATATTACTTCTATAATCCTTCCGAGGGCAAAGTGTTTGTCGCTCGAATCGGAGTTTTCTTGAAAAGGATTTTATTTCCAAAGGAATAAGTGGGAGGAAAGTAGATCTTGATGAAATTCAAGAATCACAAAGCATTGATACACCTATGGAGGAATTGGAGCAGAAACACAAGTAGTTGTGGAAGAACAACCGCCCCAGAGAACAAGACCAACGAGGTCAAACAGATACGCCACCAACCCGAAAGATATGGATATCTTATAAATGGTCAAGGTGATGTATTGCTCATGGATCAAGATGAGCCCGTGACCTACCAAGAGGCCACATCGTCCGTAATCCGAGAAGTGGCTAGAAGCCATGAAATCAAATGGATTCCATGTACACTAACCAAGTTTGAACTTGGTAGAGCCACCTATAGGAGTTAATCCTATAGGATGCAAGTGGGTCTTTAAAAGAAGACCGACATGGATGGTAAGGTACATACCTATAAGGCAAGACGGTTGCGAAAGGTTATAAACAAATTCATGGGTTGACTATGATGAAACCTTTTCTCCGCTTGCAATGCTTAAATCTGCTCGATTTTACTTGCAATCACGATATCATGATTATGAAATATGGCGATGGATGTCAAACCGCTTTCCTAAATGGGAACCTTCAAGAGGATGTGTACATGACACAACCTAAGGATTTAACATTCCGTAAGAATCCCAAAAGATATGCAAGTTACAATGATCAATCTATGGATCAAGCAAGCCTTGGTTGGAATCTTCGCTTTGATGAAACAAGAAACAAGATGGATTCATCAAGAATGAAGATGAGCCTTGTGTCTACAAGAAGGTTAGTGGGAGCATGATCGTCTTCCTAGTATTATATGTAGATGACATATTACTCATTGGAAACGATGTCCCTACCTTGCAACAAGTAAAAACTTGGCTAGGGAAATGCTTTTCTATGAAGGACCTTGGTGAAGCAGCCTATATATTAGGAATAAGGATCTATAGAGATAGATCACAAAAACTGCTTGGCCTAAGTCAGAGTACATACATAGATAAAGTGCTGAGACGCTTTAATATGCATGATTCCAAGAAGGGATTCATTCCTATGCAACATGGCTTGTGTCTATCAAAAACACAATCCCCTTCAACGAAGGAAGAAAGGGATCGCATGAATAAGATTCCATATGCATCCGCATAGGATCTATCATGTATGCCATGCTATGTACTGACTGATGTCTCGTATGCTTTAAGTGCAACGAGTAGGTACCAATCGATCCCGGTGATGCTCATCGGTGGTCCAAGAATATCCTTAAGTACTTGAGAAGGACTAAGGACTCATTCTTGATATATGGAGGTCGAAGAGCTTGCTATAGTTGGATACACCGATGCTAGCTTCCGATCGATAAGGATGACTTTAGATCGCAACTGTTATGTGTTTTGCTTAAATGGTGGCGCCGTGAGTGGAAGAGTTCAAAGCAAGAAACAGCTGTCGATTCTACAACCGAGGTCGAGTATATGTCGCCTCAAAAAGAAAAGAAGTTTTGATCAAGAAGTTCATTAGTGAACTTGGCATAGTCCCTAGCATTGTGGATCCCATTGATCTCTATTGTGATAACAATGGTGCTATAGCACAAGCTAAGGAGCCTAGATCTCACCAAAGATCCAAACACATACTTAGGCGTTATCACCTCATTCGAGAGATAATCGATCGGGGAGATGTGAAGATATGCAGAGTACCAACACTTGACAATGTCGCTGACCCACTAACAAAGCCTCTTGCATGAGGCATGATGGCCATACTAGATCTATGGGCATTAGGGGTATGCCTGATTGGCTCTAGTGCTAGTGGGAGATTGTTGGTGTAAGCCCTAGAGGCCAATACATTTTGGTACTTGTATCGTGTTATTTATTAATAATAAAAGGCTTTTCTTTATTATGTTTTATTTTTTGAAATAATAAAGTCCCTAGAATAGTTAGTCTGTTTAATGCAATGTTAAGTGTGACTTAATCATGAGATCCATTAAACATAAGGACACTATTCTTAAAGTATCCATAATCGAGCTTTATTGTGAAGGATAACATTAAAGCATTGAGATTATTATGAAGATAGATCGATGATCACATCTCATGGATCATTGATAAAGAGTTATCAAGTCTTGACATAGGTATAAATATTAGAGTAATATTTATACCGGATTGACCCGCTATGAGAGTACTACATAGAATGTTATGCAAAGTGTCATAAGTTACCTCATGGTGATAAGTGGTGCATACCACCCTTCGACCGAAACCACTATGGACCCTAGATGTAGAGTCAAGTGCTTTATTGTCGATCAAACGTTATCCGAATCGATGATCATAAAGACAATGATGGGTACTTCACAAAGCATGCCGAGGGACATGAGTGACCTAGATGGAATTTGCCCATCCCGCGTAACGGATAAATGTCTAGGGCCCAATATTGAATCGACAAGGATGACACGGTCTATGCCTTGTGTTCAATATAGACATGAGGGCAAAAGGGTAATTATACACACAAGTATTATCACGGAAAGGTTTTGTCGATCACATGACATTTTCGTAATTGGGTAAGTGATGTGTTGCTAGATACCGCCACCGCTTATTATGTTAAATATGATTTAATATAATTGCCAACGCCGCGAAACCCTGTGGTCACACACATAGGACGATTAATAAGAGATAGTGTAAATAAGGAACATCGTAGGGTACGTGTACTTAAATGAAATACGGAAGTGGAATACGGAATGTGTGATACACGATATATCATAACGTATGATTTTCGTGAGCTTTATTGGGTTTTGGTTTACACCATTATTGGGCTTTTAGCTTGTAGCCCACACTAGTGGTCTTATAAATAAGACCCTTGTGATGAAGCTTTTACACTTGATGCAAAATCCGCATCAATCCTCGCCGAGATTTCGTTCACTCTCACTCAAGGCTTCCGCTCGTGAGCAGCTAGCACCGTGATCTAAGCAAGTCGCTCGTGGATCGAGTAGAGACGTTGTTCTTCATCAACGCTCGTGATCACGCCGAAACCAAACGTCACAAGAGGTATAAAATACTATCACTGACCATGTCCATTCGTAAGGATCTCTAAAGGAAAATCGAATTTCCGCTGCAATTTTAAGAGCCGATTTTCCTTCAAGCATTTGTAGCTCGGATCTAAAGGGATCTACGGGTTGTTTGGTCTGAGGAAGAAAGAAATTTTCTCGGCAAGGATGAGACCTTGTGCCTACGTATTCTCAAAAGGATGTTGAGAAAGTCAGAGCAATCGTAGTTCCCACTTATGCTAGTGGAAGCAACGGGATGTTAGTAAGAGACACAGACAAATGTCATCTTCATGAAAAATGTATTTAATCTATTCCATCACATACATTTTTGAAGGGATTGATTGATTAAAATCTTTCGTCGTAAGCTATCGGTGTTTTGCTTGAGTGTACAAGCGTTACCACTTACATGTTTAAGAAAGATGTTTTGAAAAAAAAAGACTGAATCTTTTAATTGTAAGCATTAGGTGTTTTGCTTGAGTGTACAAGCATTACCACTTACGATTAAGAGATGTTTTTGTTTGAAAAGAGTTTTGAAAAGTTTTTGATTGTATGTGATGTGATAGATGAGATACTTCTTCCATAGAGATGATAAACGTCTAAATCTCGAGGAGAAATTGATTGGATTAAGGGGATGCTTTTAAGAAGCCCATGGGTCCTTGTATTGTAAGCCCAAGAGGAGGCATTCCGAGGGTCATCGAGGGTCCTTGTATGAAGCTCAAGAGGAAGCTATAGGGTATGGCTGGCATTGGCTTTAAAAGGGATTTCACCGGGAAACCATCCTTTTGGAAGTAAGAGCAATTTCACCGGGAAATTATACTCTCAGGGTTCTATCCTAACGCGGGTGATTCTTTGTATTGGAAGCACAATAGGAGGCTGTTAAGAGATTTCCTGGTCTCTTTCTATGTATGATGTCCAAGAGAAAGCTAAACTCAATGAGGAGTTCTTTTGAACGAAGCCCAAGAGTAGGCTGACTCAACAGGGGAGTGTTGTCTTATATGAAGCCTAAGCGGAGGCTAAACTCAGTGAATGAGTTTTCTTATATGAAGCCTAAGAGGAGGCTGAACTCAGATGAATGAGTTACCTTGTACAAAGCCCAAGAGGAGGCTAAACTCTGCAGGGATGAGTTGTCTTGTATAAAGCCCAAGAGGAGGCTATAACTGTGGGTAACCTATTGGTTAGACTAGTTGTTATGTTATAACTAGACAGTTATATAAACAAGTGTGTGTATGTGTGATATGTATTCACAGGAGTTTATGAAGGAAATATAAACAATGCATGTAAATTTTATTTACAAAAGTTTATGAAGGAAATATAATCAAGTGTCTGTGAAACGAACGTTTAAAACAAGCGTAACTTGATTATTTACAAGTTTGAATTGTGTACAAGGAAGTAAATATGTACACGAACGAGTATTTATGTATAGGAGGATGTGGATGTACATAGGAGGGTTGGGACTTACACCATAAGGGTGGCCCATTGGTTTAAAAGAAGTTTCACAGGGAATAATGCTCCTTTTAATACCAATGGTCTTTAGTGTATACACAAGTGAAGTGAAAACAAACGATCGAAGTTTGTCTGTACTTGAGTATAAAAAGTATCTGTATTATGTACAGGTAAAAATTGGTATATTCATAAAAAGAATTGGATATGTACAAGGAAAATATGTATGTACATAAAGAATGTTGGGACTTACACCGTAAGGGAGGCCCATGATCGATTAAGAAATTCGAGAGAAAACGAAATCAGTTTTATCGTTTAATCGGATCGATCATGGAAAAAGATGCAAGTTTGACGAAAATTTTGAAGAATGTTATTTGAAAGTGTTTTTGAAAAGTGAAATTTACTTGTGAAAAGTTTTGAAAAGAATCGGGTTTCGAAGGTTTGAAAAAAATCACCTTTAAAGGTGTTTTGAAAAGTACTCAAAAGTACCGTTTTCGGCTCGATCAAAATATAATCGGATGAAAGTTTTTTCTGAAAATTTTTGCACTATCATAAAATAGATACATTAATTGACAAGTGTACAAAAAATCACCACAAAATTAGGAGTTTTGATTGGGTTTTGAAAAAGTCAAAGTTTAAAAAAAAAAATACAAAAGTTTGGTAAAAAATGGTCCCAAGGCTGCTTGAAACCGGGACCTCAAGGCAAGGCAAGGCATAAGTGACTTAAGAGTGAGCTGGCAACCGCTGGGGAGGCAATACAACCGTGTATTGAACTCAATTAATGTTATAATATTATAAACGGATATTTGAATTTTCAAAAAACGCGCGCAGCTCATCTTCTTCCTCCAATCCTTCAATCAATCCTCAAATCTTCGTTTCTTGATGAAATCAAAAGATGTAAACATGAAAGTTGATCGTTTTGAGCCCAGGAACATGATGGCATCACTTAATTTCATTTATTTTAAGCTAATCATGATTGAATTTCTGAAGAACACGAAGAACCCTAAAACTGAAAAATCTAATTGAAATCGTGTATGGTGAGTGATTTGATCAATTGATTGAGGGTTAATGATCATGGATAGTGCATAAACAAAATGGCCAAGAGTTTTTTTATTTGAATCAAAGAATCATGGAGTTCGAAGTTGGTGTTCTTACCTGTTGAAGTTGGAATTGAATTTTGTGTTGGAGTGTTTCCAGTTGAGTTTTTGTGATTGCTTGAGCACCAACGGACCTTATGGAAGGTGTGAGGATGGTCTGCACTTCATGAACTTGCCTGAATTGATCTGACCAAGTCGACCTGCATACAGCTCAAAGTGAAACTGGAAATCATGGTTAGAGGTGTTACAGTTTGTTGTTAATGGTCTGCATCATGTCTATGATGTATGTTGATAATGTTTGGATGATCAGAACTCAAGTTGCTCGAGCCAAACCATGGATTCGAAGTTTAAGGCAGTTTTGGCAAGCTTGTGTACATAGAATGCAAAATCTGATTTCTAGCTTGGTTTATGTTGATTTTATGTTTCAAACAAGTTTCATATTGATATTAAAACATGTTAGACACCAAATTACTCAAAGTTTTTCACAATTTTTCAAAAATGCAAGTTTTCTCAAATATCACTATGTTTCTTGAATTTTAAGAAAGAAGAGAGAAAGCATGTTCTTGCATGGCTTTGGTGTGTTTGAATTTGAAAACAAAACCTCTATTTATAGGCCTCAAGTTCTGAAAAATAAGTGAGAAAGTTTGGCTTTGGTAGTTTCAACTTGCCTTAGAGGGCAAGGAAGTCATTTTTGCATTAAATGCAAAAGGAAGCTTCCTTTTAACCATGGTTAAATCTTAACTTGATCCTATCTCTTTACAATTACTCTCACTCTGATATTTATCAGCTCTAATCCTCTTGGCTAGGTGGCATGCTTCTAGAAAGAAAGAAAAACTCAAAATGACCTATAATTTTGAACTTTGTACTTGAAAATTATGGATTTTGGAGCTCTAAGTTTCAAAATCATAAGTATGTCTAGACTCCATGGATTTGAGAGTTCTTGGACATTTTGGAAAGCTTGTTTCAAGGGCTACGACTTTCATGTTTTTAGTTTTTTCCAATTCAAAGTGGAACTATGTGAAAAAATGCCATGAAGTTTGGAAAAAGTACAAAATTTTAACACTTGAAAATTTTTCTGAGTGTTGAAAATTTTGACTTTTTGTTGACTTTTCCAAATTTCTTGATTTTTTATGATCATGATGGATCATTTGAAGTATTTTGATGATTGAAAAAGTTTTGTTTTGAAAAAAGTTGACCAAAAGTCAAAGTTTGACTTTTCAAAGGCGTATGAAATTTCATCCGATGTTTCGTAAATTGACCGATGAATCCTGTGAACTTCTGTGATGTTTTGAATCCAGAAATTAGGTCAACATGTTGTATCTAAGATATGAAGATCAATCTCCAATCAAAAAAGTCATCCATTGATCAGAAAATCAAAGATTACTCATGCTCGACAAAAACCCTAATTTGTCGATCCTTGATAGATCAATGAGAAAAGTTGGATATCTGAAGATCAGAGGTTGATGATTTGATCAAGATAGATCAAATGAAGTGAATGAAACTCAAACCCTACTTGGTTGCCTCTTGAATCAGATGAAAAATTGATGAAACCCTAATTTTGACCTGTAGAAGCTACACCCGATTAATTCTGTTCTGAATTGTTAGTGATGCAATGATGCAAATGTAAGGTGGTATATTAGGTTAAAAATTGGGGTATGACACCATCTCGGTGAAATCTCCGGGAGTGCTGGCGACCATGCGTTCATAGTAAAATGGGCCAAGAGTGTTTAAGAAAACCTTGGTCATTTCTTTCTCCTCTAACGGTTGATTGGGCCGATTTCCTCCAACGGGCGATTCTTTGAATGTCTCTTTTTCCTTCTGAGACATGGAGCGGAGTTGATCTCAATCTGGAGCCATGTCCAAGTTAAATTTGTACTGTTGGACAAAGGCTTCGCCTAGGTCGTTGAATGTCTGGATATTTGCACTATCTAACCCCATGTACCACTTCAGTGCGGCACCGGTAAGACTGTCTTGGAAATAGTGAATGAGCAATTGGTGATTGCATTATACGTAGACATCTTCCTTGCGTACATCGTTAGATGACTTTGAGGGCAGGAATTTCCTTTATACTTCTCAAAATCGGGGATTTTGAATTTAGCAGGTATCCTTACGCGAGGGACTAGGCATAGATCATGGGCATTCTTCCCAACCAATTCCTTTCCACGGATTGTTTTGATCTCTAGCTGCATCTTATGGGGCTGTTCCTGGAGATTTTCCATCTGGCCACGAGGATTCGTGTTGTCGCCTGGATTATGATAGACTTCTTCGTCTGTAGTAGCGTGAACTACGGAAGCTGAGTTTGTCATGATCGGTCGTGATACCGACATAGTAACTTGAGGAAAAGTTACTCCGTGCTGCGGAGTAAATGCTGAATTCTGAAAAGGAGGAACCTCAATCGTGGTTGCCTGTGCTTCAGAAATGGGTTGACGACATCCGATGCCAAAATTGAAAGGCATACCCCATGGATAACCTTCTGGCATACTGAAGAGAGGATTACTGACTGCAACAATTGAAACTGGAGTAGTAGTGATCTCTGAAATCACTGTTTGATTTTGACTGCTTAACGTTGCTTGCTGACCTTGAGTAGTTGCTAACGAACTTACCAAAGAAGTGAGTCTCTCCACCTCTTCCTGAAGTGTTGTCACGGTGCTACGAAGCTCAACATTTTCTTGTTCAAAACCATCCATTATTTTTCTTCTTTTTGAACGAGTGTTGTATGTATGAGCTGACTGTGAGCGTAGTCGAGAAACTCTAAGACGCGACAGCTTGACGATCTTTCTTTCTGGAAAAAATTCCAAAAGATAAGACTCTAAACAACAAACTCGATATGCAAAGTATGATGCATGATTATGAATGCAAAGAGAAAAGAATTTCCAAAGAATTTACGCTAAGAGAGAAATTTCTAGAAAATATTTGGATGGAAAACACTTATTTTATTAAATATTGAAAGAAGATTACAATAATTTTTGTTCTTACAATGATAAAATAAATGATAAAACTAAAGCTAAACTAATTAATCGTCTTCGTCTGATGAAGAACCAAAGGCTTGATGTAGCGTCAACTGCAGGATTTCTTTTCCATAATGAGCTTCCAGTTCAGCTTTCTCGGCTTTAAGCTTGCTGATGACTTTCTTCCATTCGTCAGGCGCAGGATCGCTGGTTGTCATTCCTTCAAGCTTTCTTTTTCTTTCTTTGATGTATCTTTTGATCGCGTTATCTTTCCGACGAATCTTCTCATCTTTCTCCATGAGCCATTCATCTTGGAAGTAGAGCGTTTTCTCATGATCTTTGACCTGATTCTTAAGCTTCTCGTTTTCGAGGTCAGTCTTAAAGAACTTGTCTTCCAAATCCTCTTTCTCAAGCCTCATCTTGGCCAAAGCTTCTTGGTATTCTCCCATAGTTTCAACGGGAAGAATGGTTGATTTTGATGCTACCGAGAACATGGGCTCTTCATAAGCATAAGGCATTCGGAATTCCTTCGCTCTTTTCTTCACCCAAGAGGTGTAGATTTCCAAGGTTACATAATTCCTTGCATTACCTTTTCCTCTCTTTCGGATGTGATGCCAAGCTCTTATCATTCTGGCATTCAAACCTTGGGAATCTTCCCCCTCATGATAAAAGTAACTCTCTACTGTAAAGCCAAGAGGTTTACTAGAGTTTGCATACCCGAGTTGACGTCTTGCCAAGAATGGGTTATAGTTGATTCCTCCTTTCATACCGATGAGAGGTACGTTGGCAAATTCTCCACAGCTTTCAATGATTTCCATCTCATTGTTTGCCAAGGTATACCAATGGATATCGTTGTTTGTAAGAGACATGAGTCTTCGAGACCAATGCCAATCGTCTTTGTTTTCGCGAAAGATATGAGATTTAGGCAAGTGTGAGACAATCCATTTGAAAAACAGAGGTACAAAACACACGATAGTTCCATCTCCTTGACGATTCCTATGATGAATGGAGAAATACGTGTCACCAAGCAAAGTGGGAACGGGATTTCCAATCAGAAAGATTCTTATGGCGTTGATATCAACGAAACTTGGGACGTTGGGAAACAACACCAATCCATAAATGAGCAAAGCTAAAATAGCTTCAAAGGCTACCACACTACCGGCTTCAGAAAATTTAAGAGCATTCTCGATTAGGAACTTTGAAGTTAGTCCTAAGAGTTTTCCTTTGGTAGTTAGATTTTTGTCTATCTCAGATTTCTTTAAGTGAGTCATTGTTGCAATGACTGGTGACTTAGGAATCGCTTCCAAACCATTGAAAGGCACTTTATCTGATACTGAGATACCTAGGATGTGTGCGTACTCTTCCAAAGTAGGCATCAACTGATAGTCAGGGAAAGTGAAACAACGATAGGTTGGATCGTAAAAGTGAACGAAAGTTTTGAGAAGTCCTTCATCAACGTTAGTGTTCAGAATAGTTAAAAGAGTTCCATAGCGTTTTCTGAAATCCGAGGTATCTTCTACCAAGGATGCTAACTCTTTTAACTTTCCTACATCAAGAATCCTAAAACTGTATTTCTTGGTAAATCTTCCTCTGACGTCCATCACTCTAACCTAAAATATTTTACAAAGAAAAATCTCTAATTTCTTTGGAAATAGGAAGAGAAATGAAATTTTTGAATGAATGCATGAATGCCACAAACATGGTTAGTAGTTATACACACGTTCAAGCGTTTGATGTCACGAGCATGAGGCCAACGAATAGAACCAAACGTGGGTAAGTTTTAAGGGCTTATTCATCTGTGAAACGGGTTCTACTGATAATGCAGGTTCAACGCTTCTCTTTGAAATATTATTGGATTTGTTGAATACTCGAAGTCCAATAATATTTTTCAAGAAAAACTCGCCTGATCGTAGTCTCGCATGACAACTATTCTAGGCTTACGCCTGAATAATTTTTGCACTACATCCTAAATGGCCAGGATGGGTTATGTGTTCTCACCACCCGTTAGTTCTCTCGAAAGCAAAATGTCTTCGCAAATACTTGCTAAACACAAATACTCCCAAGACAACCTCCACTGAGAGAGGGATCTCAAATTAACTTAATAAGTACTGAAATTTCCCACAAGTTAATAGGACTATACCCCCACCTAGATCTTAAAATGTTTCTTAAATCCGGGTTAGGATTTCTTTCCATCAGATGAAATCGCGAAACACACAATAAAGAAAAACAAACAAACATATGCACATATGAAAGCTTATCCCCTCTTTTTTCTTCTTTTGAAAACAAAAAAGCTTGGTGCTCTTCGGCAGAGTCACATTTTTTTTTGAAAACAAAAGTTTAGCGCACTCCCCAGCAGAGTCGCCATTTTTTCTGTTCACGTTAAAAAGTGACGCGCTAGGGAATCGAATCAATTCGGATTCTCTGGCTCGAAACGATTTACTCTTTTGATTTGTTTATAAAGATGCCGCGAGCATCAAGCTTTATTTTTGTCAACACAAGAAAAATGATTATGAAAAAGGGGAAAGCTGCAATACCCTCAATTGATATGATATGCATTACGACTAGCGCGAACTAGACGCAACGTATTGGGGAGATTCCGGGTAAGGGGGGATTGTTATATAAAGGAATAGATGTGGCATCCTAAATATATATAGTTATCTATAGCTTTATATATGAATATGTTTGATATGTTTTGTGTGTTTTAAATTGCTATTGCTATGATCGGCAAAGTTTCACCTTTGGATTTTAAGAAGGGGAAGATTATGTGGGATCCTAGGTTTTGTTATTATTGTGCTCGCAAAGATCATTGGGATCTTCTGCATACATATCCCTTAATGGGAATCAGAGCATTTGTAGCTCGGATCTAAAGGGATTTATGGTTTTGTTTGGTTTGAGGGAGAAAGAAGTTTGCTCGCCAAGGATAAGACCTCGTGCCTACGTATTCTCAAAGGGAAGTTGAGAAAGTCAGAGCAATCGTAGTTCCCACTTATGCTAGTGGAAGCAACGGGATGTTATTAAGAGACAAAGACGAATGTCATCTTAATGAAAAATGTATCTAATCTATTTCATCACATACATTTTGAAAGGTTTGATTGATTGAATCTTTCATCGTAAGTTATAGGTGTTTTGCTTGAGTGTACAAGCGTTACCACTTACGAGTTTAAGAAAGATGTTTGAAAAAATGATTGAAATCTTTTAATTGTAAGCATAGGGTGTTTTGCTTGAGTGTACAAGCGTTACCACTTACGATTAAGAGATGCTTTAGTTTGAAAAGAGTTTGAAAAAGATTTGATTGTATGTGATGTGATAGATGAGATACTTCTTCCATAGAGATGATAGATGTCTAAATCTCGAGGAGAAATTGATTGGATTGTGGGGATGTTTTTAAGAAGCCCGTGGGTCCTTGTATTGTAAGCCCAAGAGGAGGCATTCTGAGGGTCATCGAGGGTCATCGAGGGTCCTTGTATGAAGCTCAAGAGGAAGCTATAGGGTATGGCTGGCTTTGGCTTTAAGAGTGGTTTCACCGGGAAACCATCCTCTTAGGATTCAAGAGTGATTTCACCGGAAATCATCCTCTCGTGGTTCTATCCTAGCTGGTGATTCTTTGTATTGGAAGCCCAATAGAGGTCATAAGATATTTCCGGTCTCTTTCTTGTTTGATGCCCAAGAGAAGGCTAAACTCAATGAAGAGTTCTTTTGTACGAAGCCCAAGAGGAGGCTGACTCAGCAGGGGAGTGTTGTCTTATATGAAGCCTAAGCGGAGGCTAAACTCAGTAAATGAGTTTTATTATATGAAGCCTAAGAGGAGGCTAAACTCAGATGAATGAGTTATCTTGTACAAAGCCCAAGAGGAGGCTAAACTCTGTGGGAAACTTAGTTGTTAGACTAGTTGTCATGTTAATAACTGAACAGTTATATAAAAAAGTATGGTATGTATTCACAAGAGTTTATGAAGGAAATATAAACAAGTGTGTGTTGTTTATTCACAGGAGTTTATGAAGGAAATATAAACAAGTATGCTAAACGAGCGTTTTAAAACAAGTGTATCTTGAATATTCACAAGTTTGAGTGTGTACAAGAAGATGAATATCTACACGAAGGGATGTTTATGTACAAGAAAATATATATGTACATAGGAGGGTTGGGACTTACACCGTAAGGGAGGCCCATTGGTTTAAGAACAGTTTCACCAGGAATAATGCTCCTCTTAATACCAATGGAATCGGTGTATAAACAAACGAATGAAAACAAACGAAAGAAGTTTGTTTCTGTTTGATTATTTACAAAGACGATTGTATATGTACAAAGAAAGTTGACTATGTACATAAAGGAATTGGATATGTACAAGGAAATAAATATGTACATAAAAAGAATTTTGGGACTTACACCGTGAGGGAGGTCCATGATCGATTAAGAAATTTGAGGAAAAACGAGTTTCGGTTTTATCTTTAAATCGGATCGATCATGGAAAAAACGATGTGTAAGTTTGTTGAAAAGTTTTGAAAAGGTCTTGAAAATGTTTTTCAAAGATAAAATGTATTCACAAGAAGTTTGAAAAAGTTTCGAGTTTCGAAAGTTTGAAAGAAACATCCTTGAAAAAGTACTTAAAAAGTACTAAAATGTCTCGTTTTCGGCTTAATAAAAATATAATCAAAAGAGAATTTTTTTTTTTTGAATTTTTTTGACATATTCATAAAATAGACATATTAAATGACACGTGTGCAAAAAATCACCTCAAAATGAGGAGTTTTGATTGGGTTTTGAAAGCATTGAAGTTTGAAAAAAATGTGAAGAGAAAAGCAAAAAAATTTGGCAAAATGGTCCCAAGGGGGGATTCGACCCCAGGACCATTGGGCAAGGCAAGGCAAGAGACTTAAGAGTGAGCTGGCAACCGCTGGGGCGGCAATACATCCGTTCATTTATGCCATTCCATGTTATTATATTATAAACTTATTATTTGAATTTCTGGAAATCCAAAAACACGCGCGAACTCCATCTTCTTCTTCCTCAAGTTTTTGATTTTGTAACTTCCTCATTTCTCCATGAAATTGAAAGTTGTAAACATCAATCTTGCTCGAAATTTAATCAGGAACATGATGGTGATGATTAATTCCATTTATTTTTAGTTAAACATGATTAATTTTCCCAGAAACGCGAAGAACCCTAATTCCTAAAAATCAAGATGAAATCGTGTATGGCCATGGAATTGATCAATTGATTGAGGGTTAAGCTTCAGTGAAGGTGCAGAAACAAAACGGCCAAGCCATTTTTAAACTGTAATTCAAAAATCAAAGAGTTCGAAGTTGAGCAACTTACCTCTTGAAGCTGAGATCGAATTCTTCGAAGGAGTGTTTCCAGTTGATGTTTGAGGATTGTTGGAGCACCAGTGAACCTTATGGAAGGTGTTTGATCACTATGCACACTCTGAAATGGTCTGGAACTCTCTACCCAAGTCCACCTGCATATGCTTGCAGTAAACTTTGAATTCGTGGTTAGAGGTGTTACAGGTCAGGGATGATGACTTGTATCATTCATATGAAGTGTATTGATGATGTTCAAATGATAAAATCAAGATTAGCTCGGGCCAATTATCAATTTGAAAGTTAAGGCAGTTTTTGCAAGTTTGAAAATTTGAAAAGCAATTCTGAGTTTTAGTTGTTCTTGAGTTGGTTTTAAGTTTCAAACAAGTTATAATTAGAGTTTAGAACATGTTAGACACCAAATTTCTCACAGTTTTTCACAAGATTTGCAAAAGTGCAAAATCCTCACTTTTGAACTATGTAACTTGAAATTTAAGAAAGAAGAGTGAAAGCTTGTTCTTGCATAGCTTTGGTGTGGTTTCAATTTGAGAACATGACCTCTATTTATAGGTCAAGAACTCTGAATGGTAAGTGAAGAAGATTGGCTTGAACTTGAGCAACTTGCCTTCAAGGGCAAGAAAGTCATCTTTGCCATAAATGCAAATGGAATATTCTTTTAACCATGGTTAAAACTCAACTTGATCTTATCTCCACCATTTTTATTTTCTCAACTGATTTTTATCAGCTCTAATCCATCTTGGCTAGGTGGCAAGGCTTCTAGAAGGAGAGAAAATCAAAAATGACTTGTAATTTTTGAAGCATGAACTTGAAATCCATGGTTTTGGAGCTTTATGTTTCAAAATCAAAAGTATAGCTAGACAAAATGGATTTGCAAGTTCTTGGACATTTTGGAAAGCTTGTAACAATATCTAAAACTTTCATGTTTTGAGTTTTTTCTAATTCCAAATGGAACTATGTGAGAAATTGCCATGAAAGTAGGAAAAAACATGAAATTTCTAACACTTCAAAATTTTCTTAGTGTTGAAAATTTTGACTTTTTGTTGAGTTTTCCAAATTTCTTGATTTTTTATGATCATGATAGATCATTTGAAGTATTTTGATGATTGGAAAAGTTTTGTTTTGAAAAAGTTGACCAAAAGTCAAAGTTTGACTTTTCAGTGCAGATGAAATTTCATCAGATGATCCAGAAATTGACTGATGAAGAATGTGAACTTCTGTGATGTTTTGAATCAAGAAATTAGGTCAAGATGTTGCATTGAAGATATAAAGATCAATCTCCAAGCAAAAAAGTCATTCATTGAGCAAAAAGTCAGTGATTCTCTATCCTCGATACAAACCCTAATTGGTCGATCCTTGATAGATCATGAGGAAAAGTTGGGAATCTGAAGATCAACTGTTGATGATTGATTAAGATAGATCAATTGAGGTGAGTGAAAACTCAAACCCTAATTGATCACCTCTTGAATCAGAGGAAAATTTGATGAAACCCTGATTTTGACTTCTAGAAGCCACACTTGATTAATTCTGTTCTGAACTGTTAGTGATGCAGTAATGCATATGTAAGGTGGTATATTAGGTCAAAAATTGGGGTATGACAGGTACCAATATAAAGGTAACGGCGAAACAAGTAAAGGGTGAGATACTCCAAAACATATAATTAAAGGCATGATATATATATATATATATATATATATATATATATATATATATATATATATATATATATATATATATATATATAGTTTTAGAATTATAAAGGGTATAGATTAATAAGTGCAATTCCAACACATATCCAAAACTCACTTACTCTTATTGTCATTCTAATGTGTATAGTCTACACTTTATCGTCATAACCTCATCGACATAAATCATCACGTCAACACATAAACAACAACATCAAACAACAACATCAAACAATACTAATAACATAAGCAACATAAATAAAATCATCGCAAAACTCATCATTTATATTCATCGCATAGTTATCATGAAATTATCAAGTCATATTCATTTCATATTCATCATAAATATCAACACCCAACAAAGCATCATATATCATCGCAATTTAACATCATCCATCAATTAAAACCCAACGCCAAACAACTCAAACATAAACATAACCGACTCCATGAGACATGACTATGTTATGCATGTGGTACCCATCGCTTTGTCCATGATTAGGAACACTTGGCATAAAGCCCATCGTCGCTTGGCATAAAAGCCTCATCGCTTGGCATAAAAACCCTCGTCGCCAATGCAATGTATGTGACTCGACAATAAAACAACCCAACACAAAAACATCATCATCGCACATCAAAATTAGCATAAAGCCGACATCGCCATAATTTATCCGCATCAAGATAAATATATCATCGCATCATAATTGCATTATGCAAAACAACGCCAATAATTCATCATCATCTAAAGTCATGCATTCACAAATCGGAAGCATTTATTAACAACATCAATATAATCCTCACATCATCATGTACAAAGACTTATATCATCGCATCGCATATTATCAAGTATTCATTAATAAATACATCGTCATAAACATTATGTTTAATCACACCACATCATTATCAATTCATTCACTAAATCCCAAAAACGGAAAAATAGTCAAACACCTATAATCGTCGCGAAAGCTATTCCTAATAACCGGCATTAATCATAATCGTCAACATCGCAATCGAATTGCCCATACGTGCCTTAAATCTACTACAACGCAATCCGATTCAATTTAACTGTAAATTTGGCCTATTTCGGGTCGTTTCGTAAAAACTCGTAATTTTGAAAAACTAACCTCACCACTATGTCCTACACGTCAAACTTAGCTAGCACGTCAATTTTCGTTGAATTCGGAGCAACTTGCTCCGTCGTCGAATTTACCAAAATCGAAACATAATCGGGTTCCAAATTTTATCGGCTAACTTATGTCCTAATTATATTTTATAAATACCAACTAGTGGTATATGGAATTAAGTGAATTGAAGGAAACAGAAACAAATTATGCAGAAAAATAACTTCTGCAGAAAACACAAAAATGAAGATACAGAAAAAAGCATACAGCAAAAAGCCGTCTCCTTCCTCCTGCAAAGTGGGACGAACATCCCTTGCTAACAAAGAACATGAGGCGTGCGCCCTAGAAGGGGGACGGCCGCCCCTCATGGTGAGGTGGGTGCCTCCCCCATTGCCACCCTCCCACATCTTCTTCTTCCCTGTGTATTCTGGTTTTCTGGTTTTAAGTTTTTCTAACAGTTACAGTTTTTCCTTCTTTTTCATTTCTATTTTATAATTTTCCATTTCTACTACTAGAAATGAAACACACCCATAATCCCTACTCCTAATCCAACTTTTCCAAACTATTTCAACAATCAACCAACCAAAACCCTATAAACCAACTATCAATTTTTCCCCAAATCCAAAATACAACTATCAACCCTAACTATATGAGATGGAGAAATCAAACCCCTTACCTCTAGTGCTTGGATGATTGCAAGATGCTTCAACAAAATCTCAACCTCATGCTTGTTCTTGATCCTCTTCTTCTTCTTTCCAAAACCCTCTTTTTTCCTCCAAGTTTCTATTTTTGGCTTTGGTTTGTAAAATGGAAAGAATGAGGAAAAATTGGTTTTGTAAGTTGTTTTCTTACTAGCAACCAAGGGTGTAATCCCAATTCAACACAATTAGTCCTCACACCCCTAACTTATTTTTATTAATTAACACACTAATAATATTATTAATTCAATTAATTAAAATAACTTCGGGGAATTAAATATCGGATCCGAATAATATTTTACCGAACCGAACGGAATAAAAATCGGACCGAACGAAACGTCGCCAAATATATTATCATATATATATATCGATTAATATATTTATTCTCGTCGCAAAATAAATATCGATTGGTAACTCGAAAATATTAATATAATATAATATTAATTAAAACGGGCGTTACAATATGCGTGATCAGAATGTGTATCGTACACATTTGAACTAATCAATAAACCTGCAAGGGATAACAATCCACACAATACAGACAAAGGGGCGCATATCGTATGCGATATCAGAATGTGTGTCGTAAACATCTGAACTGATCAATAAACCTGCAAGGGATAACAATCCAGACAATACAGACAAAGAGGTGCATATCATATGCGAGCAATATCGGGATGTGTATCGTACACATCCAAATCAATCAAATCAACCTGCAAAAAATAATCATTAAGAAATATAGACAAAAGGTGCACACACATGTATGCAATGTCGGGATGTGTGTCGTACACATCCAAATCAATCAAAGAAACATGTATAATGTACATTAACCAATGTACCATAACAAACGAAATGTGTATCGTACACATCCCTAACACAAGCACCTGCACCAAATATAATTCATACAATACTCCATAGGCCATAAGCATGTGAGATTTCATGTCAAATTATCCAAAAAATGACATTTTCAGTCCCAGACTGCGCTAAGCCTGATATACTATAACATCCCATATTTCCAATTATTAAATAATTTGAATTTTAGTTATTTTTTTAATTAAAATTTGAATAATTGGTATTTTTGGAATTGTTGGAATTAAAATAAATAAAGAATAGAAAGGAATTTGAAATTGTGGTGTGGTTAGTAGAAGTGAGGGGTGTATGGAGTAAAAACCTCTAGTTATAATTTTATTAATATTATTATTATTATAATAGAGGAATAGAAAAGAAAAATAGAAAGGAATTGGAAAATTAGAACGTACGTGAGAAGAGAAGAGGCAAAGAGGAAGAGGAACACCCAAAGCTTGAAGGATTTAAGGAATTTGCTAAGGTAAACGGTGACTTTCTCTAATTATTATGCCTTATGGATTTTGGAGAACGATAGGATTGATTGAGTAGTTAGGAATCCCAATTTAGGATTTTCTTGGTTTATGAGTTTTGGCCCTAAAAGGCATGGTTGTGTGAAATTAAATCAAATTCATGTTGTAATGTGGCTATGTGTTGTTGTTTTGTGTTTTTTTTGCACTATAACCATGAATTGGGAATGATTTTGGATGTTGCTATGGTTTGGATTCGTGTTTGGTGTACTGGGAATAATTGGGAATAAGAGAATGTAGAAATTATGTTTTTCTACTACAGGAGTCGCAGGAACCGGTTACCCTCTGAGAGGAATCGGGTTCCACATATAAATTCCAGCAGATTGATTTTCCTGAGTCGTGGGAACCAATTACTCCCTGGGAGGAACCGAGTTCCTGGTACATTTTCCAGAAAATTGATTTTTATAAAAGTGGGAACCGGTTACCCTCTGGAAGAACCCGGGTTCCCCATCATTTTCCAGAACATGTTTTCACTATGATAGTGGGAACCGGGTACTGGAGAAACGGTTACCACTGTTACTTTTTTTGAAAAATATTAAACTTTGAAAATTCATAAGTTTTGAACCGTAAGTACTATTTAATCGCCGTTTTGGACATTATTCCTTAAATTAAATATTCTATTTAATGAAATAAAGAAAATATTAGCAACTTGGTTTTATTTTGGGAAGTATTGATTTTCCGACTTTGTGGATTATTCGTACCTTGCACACTTGGTGGGTAGGCAATGGTATGTTGTTTTGTGATGGTGTTTGTGTTTATAATGATGTCTATATGTGTATGTTGGTGATAGCATTACTAATTGATGAGTATCTTTGCATGATTATGCTATTGATGACGTTCATGATAAATGACGGTTACCATGTCTTGGTAATGATGTTGCAGGAATTGCTTGTGCATGTTTATGCTGTTTGATGATGTTCATTATAAATGATAGTTATCATGTTTTGGTGATGATGTTGAATGCTTTTATGATGCGTGTAACACCCTTCTAAATACCCAGTGATCATTATTATATATTCAGAGTTAACATGTATTAAAGGGCATCACAATTCATTAAAATAAATTTTCCAAACAGATGTCATGCTTTACTGAAGAACATAATTCAATTAATCATTAAGTGTACATGTTCAACACAGCGGAATAACTTCAAAATTTAGATAAGTACAAAACCAAACAAAACTTCAAAGGTCTACGCCTCGAGTAATCAAACAAATATCCCAAATAACACCAAAGAAAAATAGAGTTTAACAATGACTCTAGATAAGCGTTCCCCAGTGTTACTAGACCAAAGCATGACCCCGACACACGATAAAATAAAAGCATCTCTCTATGAGTCATCCTCACCAACTCCTAAGCTGCTAAACTTCAATCTGAAACATCAAAGTAAGGGTGAGACTTCATCATAATTAAAATGCATTATAAATTCATAAAACAATAGAATTTCATAAGCTATTATTTCATCCTATTTAGCATAATCAGATTCAATCATTCATTGCACAAAACAATTGCCAAATTCATGCATCAAACTCAACAACCAAATTATAACACTGGAAACCATCCTATCATGTTATAATCCATATAAAATGCAATGCAAGACTCTATGCATGTGGTACCAAAAAGTGAACTAAGTCACACACTGATCCATAATCACCCAGATACAGTTACATTGGTTCGTCCATAAATCACATGAACAAATTTCACCATCCATAATCACCCGGGAACGGTTATTGGCAATACTCACTAATTCCACACAATGGGAATTAGCTACCACCATAATGTATATGCATTCACATCATAAAAGCATGCAATATTCAACACAGGTTATGATAACATCATACATCATAAACCATCATCATTCCAAAACATGATACAATCATTTATTATGAACACATCCAATTGCATAAACATGCATAAGCAATTACATATTCAATCGTAATGCTATCACTAACATATGAATACAGCCATCAATATGCACTCATACATCATCACACAACATCAGCACGCCATTGCATATACATCAATTATGCACATAAGAATAAACCACTGATGTGCGATCGACCTAATGTGTCTAACGGTATCTTAACTGCAAGTGCACAGTCTATCGCGGTAGTAATAAAAAGAATGTCGAATCCACAGGGACTTTGTAATCACTCTAGTGCTGGGAAAGTATGCTAATTTAGCTAAGGCGGATAATGTCACGTTTAGTTTTTTAGGGAGGTAAGGGAAAGTAAAACTAATTGATTTTAAATGAATAATAATAATAATAATAAAGCGATCGGTATGTAATAGAGTGGACCTAAGCGGATCTAATCGAACCTAAGCGTATAAGGATGGTTAACTTAATTGTTTCAGAAAAATCGCTTAAAACCTCAACTCACACTTTCGTGGTCTTATCTCGGATTGTACGTCTAAAGCCCTATGCCTGCTCTCGCTAGCCCATAAGTGTTTAGAAAATACTCTTTGAAAACTTAATTAAATCTAACTCGTTTTAAAGCGCCTCGCTGTATTTAAATCGAATGCCTAACTTTAGCTATCCGGTAAAAACCTCACTTTCGTGGTCTTGATCCTAACCTATTCTACTTTTCTTACTTTCGTAACAAAAAGGTTTTATTTTTAATCCCAAAAAGTTATAACCAGAGTTTAAGTTGATTGAGGTTTTAGCTTAGGATTTATTAAATGCCTACTGTCATTTACTATCACATACCGACACAAAGAATCTAGCTAGCCATAGTAACTAAAATAAACTCACAGCAAACATAATCGAATAATAGATAAACAAACATTCTGATTAATTAATTAATAAAACTTGTAAAAAACAATTAAATTATGCCTATAATTAAATGTAATAAAAACCTGAAATAAAGCAATACTTCTACGTCCTTCTTCCACAAATCGGAAACTCGGACCTTCGGAATTGGGAAAGTAAAAGAATTTTGTGGCTTAAAATAAATAAATCCTAACTAGAATAATAGTTTCCTAATGTTGGAAATTGTTATTGGGCAGTAAAGTAAACAAGGGAATAAGAAAATGCAGTAACTAGAAAAAATGAAAACTGGAAAGGCAAGGTTTTGAATTCGGCAGAGCTTCCGCAAGGTTAGACTGAATAATGCTCTGTACTTCTCTCGTTGTAATCTCTGCTATTTATATAGAAGGAATTGAACTGACAGTTGAAGTAATTACGTGGGCTTCACTTGAAAACTTCAGAAAGAATAGGGAAGTGGGTTGACTCGTGGGTTGAGGGAAATTAGGAGCAGCTTGAAGACTTTTCTGTTGAGCTTTGCCCACGTCTCCACGTTTTCCATAAACTGAAATATAGCGCGTTACGGTCATGGCAGTTGTGTTACGGGCGCATTTCATGAATTAGCGCGTGACGGTCGTGGCCGAAGTATGACGAGCGTAACCTGCTTTTGAAATGTCTTACGATCGTGGCAAAGGGGTGACGACCGTAACATCAGCAAATTCTGTAGATTTTGGCAGAATGATCCTTTCTCTTCTGATCTTTGTTGTTAACTTTGTTTGTTTTATGTTCTCTGCTAATTTGACCTGAGATATGTGGTACCTGCAAAAAGACATGAAAACTCATAATATTCGGGAGTTAAACGGGTCAATATGATATAAAAACGGGTTAATTTCATAGCAAATATATGATACGATTTCGTGTTATCAAATTCCCCCATACTTAAACCTTTTCTTGTCCTCAAGCAAAATAAACAATTAGAAAAGTCAGACAAGTTTTTATAGACGCACATGCCTAGTATACCTTTTTGTTTTCAAAATATTGCAAGAAATCTTAAGCTAGTTCAGCCGATAATTAAGTAAAACACTAACGATACGCTAATGGCACAAGCAACAAGCTAGTCGTGGACTTTCCATTTTAAACAAACCGTTTAGTTATTCCGTTATAATTCAACTTAAAGTTTCTTGTACCTATTTCACCCGGTTTCGTTCTCGCGCAATCACATTAAGCCCATTGCCTTAGCACGCACGTAGTGGAGTAGCCGGTTAGTGGTTTTGATATTTTTAGCGCAATGGTTTCTGGCACAATAATGTGGCAACCTTTTCTATCCAATTGCAAGATGCGAGGGATCAGACCGTAGTCTGCCCTTCCAAGTTTAGTACCAGATGCTTCTAAACCACCTAACAATGGACTCTTATGTTACTTAGTAAGGTTTTGCATCCGTTGGATTAGATGATCGGGTGAGGATCGCCCAATTTAATTGGTGCATTACCTATTTCCTTAAAGCATGTAACATTTTTCTAAATAATTAACCGATATCATCCACTTATATTCATCGGCTCTCCACATGGTTTGTGTTTAGGCGGTGCCGACTGCTAGTATAAACTACTAGGGGTTATTTTAGGACTTAAAAGTCAAGATATCAGTATAGCGGTTATTGAAACGGGTCGTGTAAGTAGGGAGTCAAAGGTGTCATAACCGTATCATTCTTGTTAAATTGTTCTCGGCTTTCTAACTAGGATTTCGTTTAAGGCAGGTAATAACGGCTATGCGAAAATAAAGCGAAAAATTTTTGGTATGGCTGAATAAAGCGGGGAGAAAGTAAAACAACGAAAAATCACTAAAAATAGAAATTCGAAATTACTCGTTTTAATCGAAATGTGGTACTCCTCCCACACTATATCAAACATTGTCCCAATGTTGTTATATATCGGCGGGGAAAAATTCAAAATACATCAATAAAACAACGAAATACAAAAAGAGGAATAAAATAGAAATCACCAATGACCACGGCCTCGACTTCGGGTGCGTGATCTTCTGGAGGGCGTGGCCTCGGAATCAGTGCTCTGTGGTCCAAGAGAAGTGACATCCATCCGCAAGGCATTCAGCTCACACAGGGTCTCATCCAGCTTCTCATTCATGGAGCGCTGACCACTCAGGATTTGAGCGTTTTGTGCGAATAAGCTGTCGTATCTCTCCTGATGTCTCCTTTCCACCGCAGCATTCATTTGATTTTGCTGATGAATGGCTCGGAGAATGTCTTCATAAGTGAGAGGAGGTGGAGCGGAGGAAGACTCAGGGATGTCAGGGATTGGTGCAGCTCGATCCAATTCTTCTTGCATCTCATCCGCGGGAGCAACAGGTGGTTCGTCATGCACAGGAGCATGGCCTTCGGGGGGCTGCAAGATTGAAAAGCCAATTGGCTCGGTTTTGCGGATCTATACGGTCCCTGCAGGGCAAAACAATGTTAGAATAAATAATGTTCCGTATCACCGGGTGGAATTTTCCGTCATCACGCTCGTGAATGAGGTGGGCAGCCTTGCAGTGGTCTAAGGTGAGCAGAACCGGTGCCCTGGAAGGTAAATAAGTGAGCGTGTCGCCATGATTCAAAGCCAAAGCAAGAGAAGTGACAAGCCCTCCGAAGTAGAAAGGTTTGTCGCCTCTAGTGCAAATGGAATGAATGTGGGCCAAGAGAAAGGGAGCGGCATTGATCTTCTGGCCGGTGAATGCGGAGTGCATGAAAAAGAGCTCTTTGGAGTTTAGCTTATGGTTACTGTCTCTTGCAAAAATGGTGTTGCAATGGATTCGATGGAAGTAGCGGATGGCAGGATTATGGATGTGGGTGGCATTGAGGTGATCGTAAGAGCTGGCACGGTTATTGGTTAAGTTGTGCCACAGATTGAAGGATTCCTCGCCGAAGTTGTCAGGCACACGAAGGTGGGCACCTTCATCAGTACAGAAATCGAGCAGTTGTGCGAATGCATTTTGAGAGAACTCGTACTCAGTACCGAAAATGCGGAACTTCGCCACACCAGAGAGCTGATTAGTTGGACCATTGGGAGTGATGTAGCAAAAGGAACTCAGGAACTCGAGAGTGAGATTCTCATAGATGGGTTGAGGTTGGCTACACAAGGTCCAAAGGTTTACATTTTGGAGAAGATGTTGGACACCTTCGAGCAATCCTAAATCTCTCAGGCAGTTAATGTCGACGTACCGAGTGGGATGGAGACCTCGACGTTGAAACTTCAGGAACTTGGTCTGTTGGGTTTCACCTTGGTCACCTTCACGGAGGTTGATGCCTGGGATTTGCTGGTTGATATTTGCCATTTGCATGCAAGAGTTAGAATGAAAGTGGGGTGTGGGTTGGAATGGAGAAGAGATACGGATGATGTGAGGAATATATAGTGAGGGAAAATTTTGGGAAGTTGGAAAAAGAATGGAAATTATGGAGACTTAAGTAGAGTAAATGGGGATTAATGGAGGAAGTGGGACGGTTGAGTGGTCGTGACAGAAGAAAAGGTAAAGGTTGGAGAAGAAGAAGAAGCGCTGTCTGCTACAAAGGAAACTGATATAACCCGTGTTACAGTCGTAACGCTTGGGTGACGAGCGTAACACGCTAAAATGCGTGTGACGAACGTAAGGGTGGTGTTACGGTCGTAATAGCAACAAAATTTGCAGAATCTAGCAGAACAGAAAGACACTAGCTCAGGATGAAACAATTACAAAAACCACAGCATATTAAGTATACCAACAGCAGTCCAATTTAAACGTGATATTAATCCATTTAGAACATACTCCAATAATCAAGTCATCACATAATCCGAATAATAGAAAACAAAAATGTAGCATAAATAGAATACTGAATGAAACTTGCAATTTAAAATAAACAATGAAATATATATATTAAATAGAGAACTTGTTCTTTTGACAGGAAAGGAAATTTGCAAAACGAAAAATGGAATTAAGCATTCTAGCAGAATGGGAAACTACCTAGAAACAAGAACAGAATGGAAAAATGCTAAAAACTAAATACTGCTACTTCATCCAATCTTTGCTTTTAACTCTTCTAAAGCCTTGGTGATGTTATAAAATTGTTCCACAGTAATGTCAGTAAAGCCAACGATATCCAGACGCATACTCTTCAATTCATCCTTGATTCCATCAATGTCAGTCTTATACGTATCCAAAGTGGTTAAAATTGTATTCAAGTTTGTAGTGTACTCTCCTTGGGTTATGTCAGGGGCTTCCGGTGCTTCAGCCATATTGGTAAAATCATGGTAACCAGGAGGGGTCTCAGGATCTGTTTCATCAGACATGATGTTATCAGCAACATAATGGGATTGTGGTGTTTCCGGTGTTGAAGGATGGTCAAGAGGATTCGGTTCATACAGCCAATTATCTCGGTTGTGGACACTTACTTTAGCATGGTTGGGAAGGGTAAATAGAGTGACAACTTCATTCCTTATCAGGTATTCATAGGGTGCAGGACCTAGATTTCCTATTATCCGGTGGTTGAAACAGAAGTCAATATTCATAGGCCTAATTGACCCGTAGGGTGCACAATTATTCAATTGGTAACGAAGTCCGAGGGCATTTGCAATCATGGTAACTAAACCTCCCACACTGACAGGTTCATTAGGGTCCTCACTAATGCGAGAAAAGGTTTTCATCAGGAACGGGACAGCATTAACGGGGCGTCCTTGGTTCATACAGTAAAGCAAAAATACCTCATCTTTGGATACAGCAGTTTGATTCTGTTCTTTTCCAAATAAAGTGTGGGCTAGAATCTTATGGAAATAGCGGATAGCGGGATTGTGTATCTTATTGTTATCCATGCCATCCGGCTCAGGGTGATAGTTTCCGGTTAAGGAACCCCATAAGTAGTCCAACTCAAAATCCATTAAATCCACCTGAGTGGTGGAAAAAGCAAAAGGTCCGCTAGGGAATCCTAGTAAATCAGCTAAATCCCTATGGTTGTAAGTGAACTCAATACCGAAAAGTCTGAAGGCTATTATTCCTTTTCGAGCTCCGACACCATGCTCAGGTATATAAACTAGGGAACTCAAGAATTCAAGGGTAAGCTCTCGGTACATGATAAACCTAGACTTAAGGTGGGCTTTCTCCCATCCTAATTGGTTAAACAGATAAAGGATACAATCCCTTATGCCTAAAGTGTCCATAGTGGGTTCATCATGATACAGGGTCAAACCGATGTCTCATTGAGATAAAGCCTCAAACCTTCTTCTTTGGTTTCTTCCTCTAAAAGTGGTTTCCATAAAGTTTTGTGGAGGTTCCATAGCAAAGGTAAAATGGGGAAACAAAGTAGAGGAGAAAGTAAGAGAGAAAAAGACTTTTTCAAAAATCCTGTGGCAAGTAAAGTTGTTTTGAAATCAGCAGCAGTTTTATAAAATTTTGAAAAAGAAAATAACGATTGTAAAAGAAATAAAACGGAAACTAAAGAGAAAATAGTAAACAAAAACAAAAAAAAATAAATGGGTTGCCTCCCATGAAGCGCTGTTTTTAACGTCATAAGCCTGACGAAGTGCCTAGTGAAAAATCATTCGGGAGAAATAGTGGGCAGTTCTACAAGTTTTAGACTATTCGTATAATCCATATTCTCAATATGATGATATTGTTTTAAACGCTGCCCGTTTACAATAAACGGGGCACTATTCCTATCCTTAATTTCTATTGCTCCGCTAGGGAACACTTTTGTAACTTCGAAAGGACCAGACCATCTAGATTTAAGTTTTCCAGGAAAGAGCCTAACTCTAGAATTAAATAGGAGTACGACGTCTCCCACACTGAATTCTTTCCGGGACAAGCGTTTATCGTGCCATTTTTTGGTTCTTTCCTTGTATATCTTAGCGTTCTCATAAGCGTCTAATCGTAATTCTTCCAGTTCATGTAAGTCGAGGATTCGTTTCTCGCCAGCAGTAGTGTAGTTAATATTGAGCGTTTTTATTGCCCAATAAGCCTTGTGCTCTAATTCTACCGGGAGATGACAGGATTTTCCGTACAAAAGCTTGAAGGGTGTAGTTCCGATAGGAGTCTTGTAGGCTGTCCTATAGGCCCATAAAGCTTCGTTAAGCTTAGATGACCAATCTTTCCTAGATATGGCGACAGTTTTCTCTAAGATTTGTTTAATTTCTCTGTTCGAAACTTCGACTTATCCGCTAGTTTGTGGATGATATGGTGTTGCTACGGGGTGCTTGACTCCATATTTAGATAGTAATTTTTCGAATATCTTCGAAATGAAGTGAGAGCCACCGTCACTAATGACAAGTCTAGGTTCACGAAATCGTGGGAAGATTGTATTTTAAAGAGCTTAATCACTACTCGTGTGTCATTTGTAGGAGAGGCTATAGCCTCAATCCATTTCGAAACATAATCGACAACTACGAGTATATACTTGTTTCTGAAGGAAGATGGGAAAGGTCCCATGAAGTCAATTCCCCAAACATCAAAGACTTTGACTTCTAATATTCCTTTCTGAGGAATTTCATCGCGTCTTGATATATTACCGGTGCGTTGGCAGCGATCACAGTTTTTAACAGCGATGTGGACATATTTCCAAAGATTAGGCCAGAAAAGGCCGACTTGTAGAATCTTGGCACAGGTTTTAGAAGTGCTAGCATGTCCCCCATAGGGAGATGAATGATAGTGAGAAATAACATTTTCTATCTCTTCTTCAGGTATACATCGGCGGAAAATTCCATCCGGTCCTCTTTTAAACAAAAGTGGTTCGTCCCAATAGTAATATTTGAGATCGTGGAAGAATTTCTTTTTCTATTGGTAAGTTAAGTCCGGTGGAAGCGCACCAGCAGCTAAATAGTTGACTATTTCAGCATACCATGGCAGTTCCACGGTCGTATGGATCGCTTCCACGACTTCCGTAGCTACTGGTTTGTTAAAGTCCAATTGAGCTAGGTCGCTTATCATTTGTGCTATCAGATGTTCATACGGAAAATCATCGTTAATTGGCACTTGTTCGGGTTTTATATCCTCTAATCTAGATAAGTGGTCTGCTACGACGTTTTCGGTTCCTTTCTTATCCTTAATCTCTAAATCGAATTCTTGCAAAAGTAAGATCCATCTGAGGAGTCTGGGTTTTGCATCCTTCTTGGTTAGTAAATATCTGATAGCGGCGTGGTCTGTGTAAATGATGATTTTTGCTCCTACGAGGTAAGAACAGAATTTGTCAAGTGCGAAAACCACTACTAACAGCTCTTTTTCAATTGTGGCGTAGTTCATCTGAGCTAAGTCGAGCGTTCTGCTGGCGTAGTAAATTGCGTGAAGTTTCTTGTCCTTTCTTTGTCCAAGAACTGCGCCTACGACGTAATCACTTGCATCGCACATGATTTCGAAGGGTAACCTCCAATCGGGTGGTTGCATGGTTGGTGTGGAGATAAGTGTTGACTTAAGAGTTTCAAAAGCCTTGAGACAATCGTCATCGAATATGAACTCAGCATCCTTCATTAACAGACCGGTAAGTGGTTTTGTAATTTTCGAGAAATCTTTGATAAATCGTCGATAAAAACCGGCGTGTCCTAGAAAACTTCGTATTTCTCGAACGGTCTTAGGCGGTTGGAGTTCTTTAATCACTTCTATCTTAGCTTTATCGACTTCAATTCCTTTGTTGGAGATAACATGTCCAAGCACGATTCCTTCTCTGACCATGAAATGGCATTTTTCCCAGTTGAGCATGAGGTTTACTTTCACACATCTTTCTAAAACATTCTCTAGATTAGATAAGCATCCTTCAAAACTTTTCCCGCACACAGAGAAGTCGTCCATAAACACTTCCATGATGTCATTGATGAAATCTGCGAAGATCGACATCATACACCGTTGAAAGGTCGTTGGGGCATTACATAATCCGAAAGGCATTCGTCTATACGCGAACGTTCCATAGGGACCCGTGAATGTAGTCTTCTCTTGATCATCAGGGTGAATCGGAATTTGGAAAAATCCGGAATAACCATCAAGATAGCAGAAATAGGAGTGTTTGGCTAGTCGTTATAACATTTGATCAATGAAAGGTAAAGGAAAATGGTCTTTCCGAGTGGCTTTGTTTAGCTTTCTGTAATCAATCCACACTCTATGCCCACTAACCACTCGTTGTGTTATCGATTCACCTTGTGCGTTTTTCACAACAGTGACACCTCCTTTATTTGGAACGACATGTACTGGGCTAACCCATTTACTGTCGGAGATTGGGTATATGATTCCAGCTTCCATTAGCTTTTTGATTTCATCTCTGACTACAGTGCTGAGGATCGGATTGATTCTTCTTTGAGGTTCTCGAGAGGTTTTGCAATCCTCTTCTAGCATAATACGGTGCATACAAATTGAAGGACAGATTCCTTTTAAATCGGATATGTTATAACCTAATGCAGTAGGGTACTTCCTTAGGACGTCTAAAAGTTTCTGAGTTTCGAGCGTTCCTAAACTGGAATTTACTATAACAGGGTCGAGTACGTTCAGTATCTAGGAATTCATATCGTAGGTTGTTAGGTAGAACTTTTAATTCTAAACCAGGTTTCTTTGGACATGGCATATGATTAGGTGTGAGTGCTAGACTTTCACTTAGACTATCATCTTGATATGGTTCACGCCAATTATCGTCTTCGAATATCAGGGGGTTTGGATTTTCATTATTTCAGAGTATGTGGTTTGTTCAGCTTCCATTTCTCTTACGCACTCGTCTATAACGTCGATTAGATAACATGTGTCATTCATGGATGGTGCTTGTAAGAATTGAGTAAGGATGAATTCCACTTTTTCCTCTCCGACTTCGAATGTTAGTCTGCCCTTCTTTACGTCAATTATAGCTCCAGTTGTGGCTAGGAATGGTCTTCCTAATATGATGGGGGTAACTGAATCTTCGGTAATGTCCATGATTATGAAATCGATCGGGATATAGAATTGACCTATTCTAACTGGAACGTTTTCCAATATACCTACAGGGTATTTGACTGATCGATCAGCTAATTGAACGGACATTTTCATGGGTCTAAGTTCTCCCATTTCCAGCTTTTTGCAAATAGATAAGGGCATGGCACTGATACTTGCTCCTAAGTCGCATAGAGCATTGTCTATGACGAACTTTCCAATGTTACAAGGTATAGAGAAACTACCTGGATCTTTTAACTTAGGAGGCATGCTATTTTGAATAATAGCGCTACACTCGGCGGTAAGCGTAACTGTTCCGTTATCTTCTATTTTTTTCTTGTTAGATAGGATTTCCTTAAGAAATTTAGCGTACGAGGGAATTTGGGTGATGGCTTCTGTAAACGGTAGTGATATTCAGTTGTTTCAGAAGTTCAACGAATTTCTTGAATTGGCCCATCGTTTTGGAATTGGTTAATCTCTGAGGGTACGGAATTGGTGGTTTATAGGGTGGTGGAGGCACATAAGGTTTCTCTTTTTCTACTGCCTCCTGATTATTGTTTTCCTTTTCTTTTGGTTCACTCTCATTTTCACTTGGCTTGTTCTGCTTTTGGTACATTGTTGGGTTTTCTAGTCTCGGATCAACAGGTCCGTCAAGTTCTTTTCCACTCCTTAGTATCACGGCATTAGCGTGTCCTTTTGGGTTAGGTTGTGGTTGACCAGGAAAAATTCCAGCTGGAGCAGCAGTAGGTGCTTGTTGTTGGGCTACCTGAGAAATTTGAGTTTCAAGCATCTCGTTGTGGGTAGCTAAAGCATCGACCTTGCTAGATAGTTGCTTAATCTGCTCATTAGTATGTAAATTCTGATTTAGAACATCCTTATTAGACTGAGATTGAGAAGCAATGAAGTGTTTTATCATGATCTCCAGATTAGATTTCCTAGGAATGTTGGAAGTATTAGGTCCATTATTAGGATGATTTGGGATAGCTTTCGGATAACCAGGTGGTGTGGCAGGAGCTTGTCCAGGTACATACAACGCATTGTTGCTTTTGTACGAGAAATTTGGATGATTCTTCCAACCAGGGTTATAGGTATTACTGTAAGGATTTCCCTGTACGTAGTTTGCTTGTTCAACTGGAACTCCGGTTAGAAGTGGGCATTCTGGAGCAAGATGTGATTGTAGACCACATAAGTCGCAAGTTTGGGCTACTGCAGCTACGGTAGCTGCGGGAGCGGTGGTAAGATTCTCTAGCTTTTGGGTGAGAGCTTCCACTTTGGCGTTGACTTGATCCAGGCTATTCACTTCGACCATGCCACCTTTTGTTTGAGATTTCTCTACATTAGCTCTCTCGCTTCCCCATTGATAATGGTTCTGAGCCATGCTTTTGATAAGTTGGTTTGCATCGGCATATGGTTTATCCATCAGTGCGCCACCAGCAGCAGCGTCTATTGTGACACCCCAATTTAATTCAGAAATTAAATAAATGGGAATTTAATTATTTATTTAATTAAAGGCTTGTTTATTTATATTTTCGAAATTAATGGAATTAATTAAAGAAAGAAGAGATGGAGGTGTGAGATGTAATTAAGGGTGTGAGGAGTAAATTACTCTACTCTTATTAATTACCACTTATTTTATTTTATTGGAATAAATAAAGGAACATTAAAAGGAATATAAAAAGGAAAAGAAAGACAAATAGGTTTTTTTGGAGAAAAGTTATTATACGTAGAATTGGAGAAGAGAAGAGAAGAGAGGAAAAGCCGACGCCGAGAGAAATCGAAGAACATCGCGAGGTAAGGGGTGGTTTCTTTGATTAATATGCCTTATGGGTTTTGTGAATCAATAGGGTGATTTGGGTATGTTAGGAAGTTTGCATTTTGAGGATTATAGATTATAGAATAAACCCTATTTGTGTCGGTGTTTGGAATTAGGATCGTTAGTATGTCGAATAATTAATAGGGATGAGTAAAACATGTTGTTTGATGTTAAAATGGTGTGAAATGATCATGATTTGGTGTTCCTAATGTCACAATTCGTATTAGTAAGTTTGGAAATGATAATGGATGCAAAATGCTGTCAAAAGTTGCAGAAAATGATGTTATAGGACGTGGGAACCGGTTCCCTGTGGGGAGGAACCGATTTCCCAGTGTTAAATTGGCCAAAATTGGGATTTTTACACTCATGAACCGGTTCCTGTATAGGTAGGAACCGGGTTCCCATACAAAAACCAGGGAGCGAGTATTTTTCCAAAAAACTTCTAAAACTTCAAAAATTCATATTTTCTAAACCGTAACTCCGATTCGAGTGCCGTTTTCGGCGTTATTTCTTAAATTTAAATTACTATCTTTTAGAAAGGAAAAATATTATTTTCTCCAAGATTATTTTTAAAAGAGTCGAGCTCCCGATTTTGAAAATGTATGGATTAATTAAGGATAATAGGGAACTAATGCAAATGGTCTGAGTTACCGGATGAACACTAATGCATACAATGTTATATTTTGATTATTCATTATGATTGAATGAGATACATTGGTGATTGGTAATAAGTGAATTATGTTGAGATCATAATCTATGAATTGGTTAGATAGTTTGACAAGTTGAATGGGGATTGACGTTCATGGGATGTTTTTCTTTCCTTGTGGTTTATTCATGATTGTATTGGTATCATGTGTTATTGTTATTATATACTGGCGATAGTCTTACTGATTGAAGAGTAAGCGTTTGGCATGTTTATGCTTTGTGATAGTTTAATTCATGATCATGTTGTTATCATGTGATAGATTGATATTGGCATTTATGTGGAATTATGTTGTTATCATATTCCGTTGAATTGATGTTGCATGCTTTTATGATGCATGCATGAGCATTTGTTAAATTGGTTCATTCCCATTGTGCGGAAGTGAACTGGCAGAGCCAATAGACTTACCTGGTGCAGAGGTAGTGAGGCTAGATTCTTGACCCGGTGGTTATGGGCGAATCATGGATTGGATTCTTGACTCAGTGTTCTGGGCAAATCATGGATTACACTGTCTTTCCACGAGTAAACGGAGCAGTGGGTGAACGCGGTTCACGTTTTGGTACCACATGCATAGAGTCTGCATTGCATATGGGATTGTAACATGCTAGGATGGTTTCCAGTGTTGCAATTTCCATTGTTTGTTATATACATGTTCATTGTGTGAACTGCCTTGTGAATTGATTATGATTTGTGCTTGGTTAATGGATTAATGTATCTGTTTATTCTGTTGTATTCTAAAAACGTATAATGCATGTTATATTGAATTGAGATCTCACCCTTACTCAACAATTTCAGATCCGAAGTGATTAGCTGCATTGGAGTTGGTGAGGATAGCTCTAGCATTGAGTCAGTTAATTAGTCCGCGTGTCAGTGTCGTGCTCTGGTAGATGTAACACTGGGGAAACGGTTGTTTGAAATCCTTTAAACAGATATTTTCTTACTGGTTTGGAATTGTGTCTTGACTAAATATCCTGGAATTCATTAATGTTTTGAATCATGTTTTAGTTTATTATCCTGGAATACTATGAATGATGTATTCGGAATTCTGGTTATGTTTCATTTCCGTTGTTAAACATAATCTTTTGCATTATTTATTTAATAAATCTCCTTCAGTGAAAGCATGACAACTGTTTTGAATTATATGAAAAGTTGTGACGCCTCTTGGATTTATGATGAAATACTCTGATTATATTTATAAAACGCGGGTAAATAGAAGGGGGTGTTACAATAGTGGTATCAGAGCATAGTCGGTCGTTGTTGTGACCAGTGTCTTAATGTCATTATTCCTTTGTACGCGACAAGTGTGTGCAACATTGTCGGTACTTGTTGCCTTTCTAATCGATTATTGCAGGAGTAGTGTGAAACTAAGTGGGGGAGAAGAGATGCTTCCCGGATATGTTCCGATTGTAAGTCATTGGTCCGAGTTACTGCTTGAAAAGACAGTGCAAGTGTGGTTGGAGCTGTTGGAATCGTTTGGACCATGAGTCATAGTTGGAAGTGCAAAAAGGTGAGTACGATTCTGAGAACAGAAAGTGTTAGTAATGATGGTTTATACTTCAGCATGATTATCGAATGTCTATTGACAAATTGAGGACTTGATCACCCTTAATCTCTTGTTGATAGTAGACGAAATCGTATTGGATGGTATATAATTGTCTTGCTATCTAATTCGGACATAAAGTAATGAATATGAATGCAGTGTGGTAGAAGCTTGTGAACCATATGAGTGGACGAAGACCCTAATAAGAATAATGAATTGAGATGGATGGTTAGAGTTGCGTAGATATTAATGATGGTGCTGTGGTATTTATGTTGTATTCTTCGACGGGAGTGAAAGGAAAATCTAAGAGCGATGAATTATCGGTAGTGAAGAATTGTCTTGAGATTGTTCCGAGTAAGTTGGTTGCCAGTGGTGGATGAATTTCCAGAGGTGTTTCCAGAAGACGTCGGTGAATTACCGCCTGAGAGAGAGGATTAATTACTATAGATTTAATTCCTGGAACTAGTCCGGTGTCGATGGCGCCGTATCGCTTGTCGGCATCTGAGTTGTCTGAGTTGAAGAAACAGTTGGAAGAGTTAGGTGTGAATTCTAATGTTCCCTGAGAATAATAGCGACTCATCGTTTGAGCAAGATGTGGGATTAGCTTGAGGCTACCCTTGGGTTGAATGTTTGAAGTAAACCAAGTGATTATGAATCGTTTTGATGAGTAGATGCATATTCTTGGCCTAGAAGATATTTGGTGATTGAGAAGAATGACTTAGAAGATGAAACCGTGTGATTGGAATGTTGCAACGCTCCGGTTGATCGTGAAGTTGTCGCGTGAGTGACCCTTTGTGTTCTTGAAAAGATTAATTGTGTCGTCAATGGTTGATATAAAGTATGCAATGATGTGGATTGGTTATTGAATTGTAACTTAACGCAATTAATCATGGTCAATGATGTGTGCGGTATGTTGAAGTTAGAATCTCAAATTTTGCATTCTATGATGTTTTGGGATTTTTCACTACAAGGTGAGAAATCGATTACCTATTGTGGAATTGATTTCAAGTCGACAAAGATTATTTTTCGAAAACTTGTAAAATCCATAATTGAGTTTTGATGTCCGATTTGAGTTTCGCTTGAAGTGTTGGAAAGATAATGTGATGAACTTTGTTTTAAAAATGGTTCCAGACCGTAAGTAATTTATTTATCGTGTAATGATGGTTGAGGAGAGTCGGAGTCGTTGTTAATGTCGTTTTGGGTACAAAACGTATTTCTACGACACCGTACAAGACGTCAACTTTAGATATAGAAAATTGAAGAAGCTATTGGAAGGTGCTCAGAGAAATAGATTTGTAAAACCAAGAGTATTGTTTTGGGATTCTGATTGTGAGGAAGGATTCCAAGAGTGGAAGAGGAGGTTGACTAGTGCTCCGATTTTAATTTTGCCGAATCCGGAAGGGTCCCTTGTTGTGTATTATGATGCGTCATTGAAGGGTTTAGGTGGTGTGTTGATGAAGGATAAGCAGGTTGTGGCTTATGCTTCGAGACAATTGAAAGTGCATGAAAGGAATTATCCGACCCATGATTTGAATTTGGTAGCTGTTGTATTTGTTTTGAAGTTATGAAGGTATTATCTGTATGGTCCATGGTTTGAAGTGTTCAGTGATCATAAGAGCCTGAAGTATCTCTTTGATCAGAAAGAGTTGAACAGGAGGTAGAGAAGATGGTTAGAATTTCTCAAGGATTATGATTTTGGTTTGAATTACCATCCTGGTAAGGCAAACGTCGTGGCAGATGCGTTGAGCAGGAAATCCTTGCATATGTCGATGTTAATGGTTCGTGAATTGGATTTAGTGGAACAATTCAAAGATTTAAGTTTAGTATGTGAAACCACTTCGAATAGTGTGAAGTTGGCCATGTTGAAGCTGACTAGTGGTATTTTGGAAGAGATTTGAAATGGACAGAAATCTAATATTGGTTTGGTGGATAAGCTGACATTGATTAACCAAGGTCAAGGAGGTGAGTTCCGAATTGATGAGAATGGCGTTATGAGACTTGGTGATAGAGTGTGTCTGATGTTCGAGATTAGAAAAGTATTTTGGAAGAAGGACACCGTAGTGGATTAAGTATTCATCCTGGTGCTACTAAGATGTACCAAGATTTGAAGAAATTATTTTGGTGGCCTGGAATGAAAAAGGAAATTGCCGAGTTTGTGTATGCGTGTTTGGTTTGTCAGAAATCAAAGTTTGAGCATCGTGGTCCGGATTGATGGAACCGTTGTTTGTTCCGAATGGAAATGGGATGGCATTTCCATGGATTTCGTGGATCGTTGCTGAGGACAACTAAGAACTATGATTCTATTTGGGTTATAGTCGACCGCTTCCTCAATTCCGATTCAATGTTATCCGATTGAGCATGGTGTTCCGAGAGCATTGTACATGGTGTTCCGTCTAATTGTGTCGGATCGAGATCCGAGGGTTACGAGTTCCAGGATCAAGAAGATGGTACGATTGGCGCATCGCAGAAGGTGAGGGCTGTGGAGCGTGTTAGAGATGGAGCTACCTACCGTTGATAGAGTTTACCTACAACAATAGTTTTCGTTCGAGCATTGGTATGGCCCCGTTTGAGGCATTGTATGGTAGGAGATGTCGGATACCGTTGTGTTGGTACGAATCTGTAGAGAGTGCTGTGATTGGACCAGAGATTGTTCAACAAACTTCAGAAAAGATCAAGATGATTCAGGAGAATATGAGAGCTCGAGTCGCCGTAAAAGTTATCATGATAAGAGGAGGAAAGATCTTGAGTTTAGTGAAGGAGATCATGTGTTCATGCGAGTTACTCCGATGACTGGTATTGGTCAAACCTTGAAGTCAAAGAAGTTGACTTCGCGCTTATTGATCTGTTTCAGATTACCAAGAGAGTTGAGAAAGTTGCTTATCAGGTTGCTTTATCGCCGCCAGAATTTGCATGATGTTTTCCATGTATCTCGTTGAGGAGGTACATTGCGATCCGCACATGAAATTCAAGTAGATGATGTTCAAAAGGGATAATTTGATCGAGCAAAGGCTCGAGAATTGAGGATCGAAAGTGAAGCAATCGCGTGGTAAAAGACAAAGACCGTGAGAGTAGCTTGGGAGGACCAATCAAGGGAATGTAACTTGGGAGCCGGAGAGTCAGATGAAGGACTCGTATCCCGAACTGTTCGTCTAAGGTATGTTTTCGAGGACGAAAACTCTTTTAGTGGGGGAGAGTTGTGACACCCCAATTTAATTCAGAAATTAAATAAATGGGAATTTAATTATTTATTTAATTAAAGGCTTGTTTATTTATATTTTCGAAATTAATGGAATTAATTAAAGAAAGAAGAGATGGAGGTGTGAGATGTAATTAAGGGTGTGAGGAGTAAATTACTCTACTCTTATTAATTACCACTTATTTTATTTTATTGGAATAAATAAAGGAACATTAAAAGGAATATAAAAAGGAAAAGAAAGAAAAATAGGTTTTTTTGGAGAAAAGTTATTATACGTAGAATTGGAGAAGAGAAGAGAAGAGAGGAAAAGCCGACGCCGAGAGAAATCGAAGAACATCGCGAGGTAAGGGGTGGTTTCTTTGATTAATATGCCTTATGGGTTTTGTGAATCAATAGGGTGATTTGGGTATGTTAGGAAGTTTGCATTTTGAGGATTATAGATTATAGAATAAACCCTATTTGTGTCGGTGTTTGGAATTAGGATCGTTAGTATGTCGAATAATTAATAGGGATGAGTAAAACATGTTGTTTGATGTTAAAATGGTGTGAAATGATCATGATTTGGTGTTCCTAATGTCACAATTCGTATTAGTAAGTTTGGAAATGATAATGGATGCAAAATGCTGTCAAAAGTTGCAGAAAATGATGTTATAGGACGTGGGAACCGGTTCCCTGTGGGGAGGAACCGATTTCCCAGTGTTAAATTGGCCAAAATTGGGATTTTTACACTCATGAACCGGTTCCTGTATAGGTAGGAACCGGGTTCCCATACAAAAACCAGGGAGCGAGTATTTTTCCAAAAAACTTCTAAAACTTCAAAAATTCATATTTTCTAAACCGTAACTCCGATTCGAGTGCCGTTTTCGGCGTTATTTCTTAAATTTAAATTACTATCTTTTAGAAAGGAAAAATATTATTTTCTCCAAGATTATTTTTAAAAGAGTCGAGCTCCCGATTTTGAAAATGTATGGATTAATTAAGGATAATAGGGAACTAATGCAAATGGTCTGAGTTACCGGATGAACACTAATGCATACAATGTTATATTTTGATTATTCATTATGATTGAATGAGATACATTGGTGATTGGCAATAAGTGAATTATGTTGAGATCATAATCTGTGAATTGGTTAGATAGTTTGACAAGTTGAATGGGGATTGACGTTCATGGGATGTTTTTCTTTCCTTGTGGTTTATTCATGATTGTATTGGTATCATGTGTTATTGTTATTATATACTGGCGATAGTCTTACTGATTGAAGAGTAAGCGTTTGGCATGTTTATGCTTTGTGATAGTTTAATTCATGATCATGTTGTTATCATGTGATAGATTGATATTGGCATTTATGTGGAATTATGTTGTTATCATATTCCGTTGAATTGATGTTGCATGCTTTTATGATGCATGCATGAGCATTTGTTAAATTGGTTCATTCCCATTGTGCGGAAGTGAACTGGCAGAGCCAATAGACTTACCTGGTGCAGAGGTAGTGAGGCTAGATTCTTGACCCGGTGGTTATGGGCGAATCATGGATTGGATTCTTGACTCAGTGTTCTGGGCAAATCATGGATTACACTGTCTTTCCACGAGTAAACGGAGCAGTGGGTGAACGCGGTTCACGTTTTGGTACCACATGCATAGAGTCTGCATTGCATATGGGATTGTAACATGCTAGGATGGTTTCCAGTGTTGCAATTTCCATTGTTTGTTATATACATGTTCATTGTGTGAACTGCCTTGTGAATTGATTATGATTTGTGCTTGGTTAATGGATTAATGTATCTGTTTATTCTGTTGTATTCTAAAAACGTATAATGCATGTTATATTGAATTGAGATCTCACCCTTACTCAACAATTTCAGATCCGAAGTGATTAGCTGCATTGGAGTTGGTGAGGATAGCTCTAGCATTGAGTCAGTTAATTAGTCCGCGTGTCAGTGTCGTGCTCTGGTAGATGTAACACTGGGGAAACGGTTGTTTGAAATCCTTTAAACAGATATTTTCTTAATGGTTTGGAATTGTGTCTTGACTAAATATCCTGGAATTCATTAATGTTTTGAATCATGTTTTAGTTTATTATCCTGGAATACTATGAATGATGTATTCGGAATTCTGGTTATGTTTCATTTCCGTTGTTAAACATAATCTTTTGCATTATTTATTTAATAAATCTCCTTCAGTGAAAGCATGACAACTGTTTTGAATTATATGAAAAGTTGTGACACCTCTTGGATTTATGATGAAATACTCTGATTATATTTATAAAACGCGGGTAAATAGAAGGGGGTGTTACATCTATAGTCAATCTTGTGTTGTACAAGAGACCGTTATAAAACGTGTGAATGATCAGCCATTCTTCTAAACCATGATGAGGACAGAGTCTAAGCATATCCTTATAGCGTTCCCAAGCTTCGAATAGAGATTCGTTATCTTTTTGTCTGAAACCATTGATGTTGGCTCTGAGCATAGCAGTTTTGCTTGGAGGGAAATATCTAGCCAAGAAGACCTTCTTCAACTCATCCCGTGTGGTGATTGAGTTTGAAGGAAGAGATTGGAGCCAAGCGCGAGCTCTGTCTCTTAAAGAAAAAGGAAATAGGCACAATCGTATCGCCTCGGGGTTTACACCATTCGCTTTTATAGTGTCTGGCGTACTGCACAAACACTGATAGATGCAGGTTCGGGTCGTCAGTAGGAGATCCAGAAAATTGGTTCTGCTGAACGGCGGAAAGAAGCGAAGGTTTTAACTCGAAATCGCTTCGAGCAATAGCAGGAGCAGCAATACTGTTGTGAGGCTCCACTTGAGAAGGAACTGCGTAATCCTTAAGAGGACGAGGTGGAGGTGGTGGTTCAGCCATCTTTCTCAATTCGTCAATATCAGAAGTTTAGACGGAGGAAGATTGTTGAGTTCACAGTGCTCTTGAATTCGTCTTCTTATTCTGAGATAACGCTCGATATCGTTTATTTGTATATGCAAAGGACCGCCTTGGGAGCGAGTATTTGGCATACACAGAGGGAAAAATAAATAGTTGTCTTAGTCTAGACAGTGCTACTTTACGAGTGCACTAGTGACTAGATCAAAGTCCCTGGAAACGGTGCCAAAAACTTGATGTGCGATCGACCTAATGTGTCTAACGGTATCTTAACTGCAAATGCACAGTCTATCGCGGTAGTAATAAAAAGAATGTCGAATCCACAGGGACTTTGTAATCACTCTAGTGCTGGGAAAGTATGCTAATTTAGCTAAGGCGGATAATGTCACGTTTAGTTTTTTAGGGAGGTAAGGGAAAGTAAAACTAATTGATTTTAAATGAATAATAATAATAAAGCGGTCGGTATGTAATAGAGTGGACCTAAGAGGATCTAATCGAACCTAAGCGTATAAGGATGGTTAACTTAATTGTTCTGTAGAAAAAATCAGTTTAAAAACCCTCAACTCACACTTTCGTGGTCTTATCTCGGATTGTACGTCTAAAGCCCTATGCCTGCTCTCGCTAGCCCATAAGTGTTTAGAAAATACTCTTTGAAAACTTAATTAAATCTAATTCGTTTTAAAGCGCTCTCGCTGTATTTAAATCGAATGCCTAACTTTAGCTATCCGGTAAAAACCTCACTTTCGTGGTCTTGATCCTAACCTATTCTACTTTTCTTACTTTTGTAACAAAAAGGTTTTATTTTTAATCACAAAAAGTTATAACCAAAGTTTAAGTTGATTGAGGTTTTAGCTTAGGATTTATTAAATGCCTACTGTCATTTACTATCACATACCGACACAAAGAATCTAGCTAGCCATAGTAACTAAAATAAACTCACAGCAAACATAATCGAATAATAGATAAACAAACATTCTGAATAATTAATTAATAAAACTTGTAAAAAACAATTAAATTATGCCTATAATTAAATGTAATAAAAACCTGAAATAAAGCAATACTTCTACGTCCTTCTTCCACAAATCGGAAACTCGGACCTTCGGAATTGGGAAAGTAAAAGAATTTTGTGGCTTAAAATAAATAAATCCTAACTAGAATAATAGTTTCCTAATGTTGGAAATTGTTATTGGGCAGTAAAGTAAACAAGGGAATAAGAAAATGCAGTAACTAGAAAAAATGAAAACTGGAAAGGCAAGGTTTTGAATTCGGCACAGCTTCCGCAAGGTTAGACTGAATAATGCTCTGTACATCTCTCGTTGTAATCTCTGCTATTTATAGAGAAGGAATTGAACTGACAGTTGAAGTAACTACGTGGGCTTCACTTGAAAACTTCAGAAAGAATAGGGAAGTGGGTTGACTCGTGGGTTGAGGGAAATTAGGAGCAGCTTGAAGACTTTTCTGTTGAGCTTTGCCCACGTCTCCACGTTTTCCATAAACTGAAATATAGCGCGTTACGGTCATGGCAGTTGTGTTACGGGCGCATTTCATGAATTAGCGCGTGACGGTCGTGGCCGAAGTATGACGAGCGTAACCTGCTTTTGAAATGTCTTACGATCGTGGCAAAGGGGTGACGACCGTAACATCAACAAATTCTGCAGATTTTGGCAGAATGATCCTTTCTCTTCTGATCTTTGTTGTTAACTTTGTTTGTTTTATGTTCTCTGCTAATTTGACCTGAGATATGTGGTACCTGCAAAAAGACATGAAAACTCGGAATATTCGGGAGTTAAACGGGTCAATATGATATAAAAACGGGTTAATTTCATAGCAAATATATGATATGATTTCGTGTTATCAACCACATAATCGGAAATTAATATTTTTCAAAATAAAATCAAGTTACTATTATTTTATTCATTTCATAAAATAGAATATTTAATTTAAGAAATAATGTCCAAGACGGCGATTAAAACGGACTTACGGTTTGAAAGTTATGAATTTTTAAAGTTTAGTATTTTTCAAAAAGTAACAGTGGTAACCGGTTCCTCCTGGGGAGTAACTGGTTCCCACTATCATAGTGAAAACACGCTACTGGAAATTGTACCAGGAACTCGATTCCTGCCACAAGGTAACCGGTTCCCACGAAGCATGGAAAAACACCTTCCTGGAAAATGTACTATGAACTCGGTTCCTCCCACAAGGTAACCGGTTCCCCAGACACAAAATTATCATCTTGCTGGAAAAAGTACCATGAACTCGGTCCCTCCCACAAGGTAACCGGTTCCTGCGACCCCTGTAGCAGAAAAATTATAATTTAACAGCATTCTTTATTTATCAATCTATCCACACATCCAAATACGAATCAATCACCAATTCATCATCAAAATCATCCATCAAACAGTGTTTCAAGGCATAATAACATAATCCAACAACACTTAACATCCCTATAACATGTGATTTACTCAATTTCATGCAATTTAGACAATTTAGGGTCAAACTCCATAAACCTAGAAAATTCTAAATTGGGATTCCTAACTACTTAATCAACCCTATCATTCCCAAAATCTATAAGGCATGATAATCAGATAAAATCACCCCTTACCTGAGAATTTCCTTGAATCTTTGAGTTTTTGGTTCTTCTCTTTCCTTCTGTCTCTTCTCACTTCTCAAGTACGATCAAAATTCCAAATGACTTCCAATCTCGTTTTCCTCTTTTCTTTTCTTTTTCCTCCTGAATCATCTTAATCTTCTTGGAAGTCTGTTGGACAACCTCCAGTCCAATCACAATACTTTCTCCAAATTCATACCAACACAACGGTGTTTTACACCTCCTACCATACAATGCCTCAAATGGAGCCATACCAATACTCGAATGAAAACTATTGTTGTAGGTAAACTCAGTCAGAGGTAAGTAAATATCCCAAGCTCCACCTTTATCCAACACACAAGCACGTAACAAGTCCTCTAACGAATGAATTGTCCTTTCCGTCTGACCATCTGTCTGCGGATGATAAGCGAAACTTAACCTCAACTTAGTACCTAATGCTTCTTGCAAACCTGTCCAAAATTTAGACGTAAACCTCAGATCTTTATCTGACACAATACTAGCAGGAATACCGTGCAAACTTACAATCCTCTCAACATACAATTGAGCCAATTTCTCCATCGGATAATCCATTATCATCGATATAAAGTGAGCAGATTTCGTCAACCTGTCCATGATAACCCAAATAGCATCACAATTTTTAGATGTCTTCGGTAGACCAGACACAAAATCTATAGAAATGTCATCCCATTTCCAATCTGGAACAAACAATGGTTCCATCAATCCCGACAATTTCTGATGTTCAATCTTCGACTTCTGACAAATCAGAGAAGCATAGACGAACTCAACAATTTCTTTCTTCATTCCAGGCCATCAAAACAACCTCTTCAAATCATGATACATCTTAGTAGCACCAGGGTGAATACTCAATCCACTATGATATCCTTCCTCCAGAATACTTTTCTTAATTTCAGCAATATTGGGAACACAAACTCTATCATCAAACCTCATAACACCATTATCGTCAATTCGGAATTCACCTCCTTGAGCTTGGTTGATCAACGTCAATCTATCAACTAAACCAACATCAAATTTCTGTCTGATTCGAATCTCATCAAGAATACCACTAGTCAACTTCAGCATACCCAACTTAACACTATTAGGAGTGTTCTCACATGCTAAACTCAAGTCTCTGAACTGTTCAACCAAATCCAATTCACGCACCATCAGCATAGACATATGCAATGACTTCCTACTCAATGCATCAGCGACAATGTTTGCCTTACTAGATGGTAATTCAAACCAAAATTTTAATCTTTTAGAAACTTCAACCACCTTCTCTGCCCCATATTGAGTTCTTTCTGATCAAAGAGATATTTCAGACTCTTATGATCGTTGAATATCTCGAAACGAGAACCATACAGATAATGCCTCCACAATTTCGAAACAAATACTACAACTTCCAACTCCAAATCATGAGTCGGATAATTCCTTTCATGAATCTTCAATTGTCTTGAAGCATAAGCTACTACCTGCTTATCTTGCATCAAAACACCGCCTAAACCCATCAGTGCACTATTAAGATCAGAGCACTAGTCAATCTCTCCTTCAATTCTTGGAAACCTATCTCACATTCCGAATCCCATACAAACACTTGTCCTTTTCTTGTTAACTTAGTCAACGGAAATGCTAACTTCGAAAATCCTTCAATAAACTTTCTATAGTAACCTGCAAGACCAAGAAAACTACGGATCTCAAAAGCTTCCCAGTGAGATACCGCTTCTACCTTCGTAGGATCAACAGCAATACCATTCTTGGAAATCACATGACCAATAAATCTTACTTCACTCAACCAGAATTCACACTTAGACAACTTCACATAAAGCTTCTTGTCTTTTAACAATTCCAACACAATTCTGAGGTGATTTGCATGCTCTTCATCACTCCTTGAGTAAATCAGAATTTCATCAATAAAAACCACCACAAACTTATCAAGATACAGATGGAATATCATGTTCATATACTCCATGAAAACACCAGGTTCATTAGTAATTTCAAACGACATAACAGAATACTCGTAATGTCAATACCTCATTCTAAACGCAGTCTTCTGAATATCTCCCGCTTTTACATGAATTTGATGATATCCATACCTCAGATCAATCTTACTAAATACACAAGATCCATCCAGTTGATCCATTAAATCATCAATCTTCGGCAATGGATACCAATTCTTGATCGTAACTTTATTCAACTGCCTGTAATCAACACACAGTCTTATCGAACCTTCTTTCTTCTTAACCAACAACACAGGAGCACCCCACGGCGAAACGCTCGGACGAATAAATTTCTTCTCAAGCAACTCCTATAATTGCTTCTTCAATTTTGCTAATTCGGATGCCGACATGCGATACGGCGCCATCGACATTGTACTAGTTCCAGGAATCAAATCTATAGCAAATTCCACTTCTCTCTCAGGTGGAAACTCACTAACATCTTCCGGAAAACCATCCTACCATGTTATAATCCATACAAAATTCAATGCAAGACTCTATGAATGTGGTATCAAAAAGTGAACTAAGTCACATTGATCCAAAATTCAATGCAAGACTCTATGAATGTGGTACCAAAAAGTGAACTAAGTCACATTGATCCATAATCACCCGGATCAGTTACATTGATTCGTCCATAATCACCCAGACATGAATCCAGTTTCATCACTCATAATCTCCCGGGAACGGTTATTGACAATACTCACTAATTCCACACAATGGGCATTAGCTACCACCAGAATATATATGCGTGCACATTATAAAAGCATGCAACATTCAACACAGGTTATGATAACATCATACATCATAAACCATCATCATTCCAAAACATAATACAATCATTTATCATGAACACATCCAATTGCATAAACATGCACAAACAATTACATATTCAATATAAACATAGTTAGGTCAAAGTTAGAAGCATAACTTGAACATAGTTAGCATAACATTAGACAGATAGGTATACAATTATAACATGGTACTATAAAGCATTCCCTTCAAACTGAAAAACGCAGTAACATTGACGATTAAAACATGAGCATAGCATCATTAAGAGGTGCAAAGCAATAACTGTAAATAGTAAAATACGACGAGAAAGACTGGCGTAGTCACAAACCTTGCAATGGAGGAAGATGAATATCCGGTTGAAGCTTTGAAACTGATTATGTGAAGAGGCAATGAGAAGAGGGGTCTTATAATAGCCACCGCTATGTGAATAGGTGCGAATATGAACGTTGATATGAGAGAGTGATAAAGACAAATATGTTGGAAATAGAAAGAAATGCAAAGGGGTTTGTGTTGGAAAAAGAGAAAAAGTTTGAAAAAACAAAATGCATTCATTAGCTTAATTGAAAAAGATATTATTAACTTGTTTGACACCAAAAAATAGGATTTATTTAATTGAAAAAGATATTATTGAACTTGTTTTCCACCAAAAAATAGGATTGACCAATCAGATCAAAGGGTATAATGGTATTAACAAGAACATCTTGTGTTCTTATATGGTTATATGGTAGATATGAACTTGCTTGCTCCCTAAGTCAAAGCCCACAAATATAAAAATCCGAAATAACTATTTTAGATCTAAGTTGAAATTCAGTGTGAAGCAACCTGCTTCGATACTTCAACATCTTACACAACTCGACACACTTAGACAGACTAAGTCGACACACCCTTGTTCTGTTGAGCAACATGTCCTCGAATAGAGGAATACAATCTCCACACTAACCATTAGAGTTTCCACCTTGTTTCTTCTTGGACCTCATCTTGAGTTTCTAAATAGTTACTATAATCGGCAATGTCTCGGTAAAGAGTTCTAATCATGACCATTGCCACCATTCCAAAAAGGAAAAGATCAATAATCATTAGAAGATATGTGTCCCGCGATGATACCCATTTGATGTCACTTTCGGCTCAAATATTAGCTCACAGTATCATACAATGGATGATATGAAAATTGATAAATAGTCAAAGTTTTAATCAGCAATACCTTAAAGGAAACATCATATGGGAATATTTGTTCGTATCAACTTCTTGTGGGACAGTTCTGCCATGCACCAAATTCTTGGTATCTTTATTGCATGTTGTTACTTATATCAATTTAAAGTATGAGCTGATAGAGAAATTTAATACTGCTCACAGTTATAGAATTCAGAGAGAGAAATTTAAAATATGAGAAAGAGGATACAAGTAACTATTAGCTGATTCATATTATACTTATATCTTTAATATGAAAAAAGAAACAACACAACAAAGATAAGATCAATTAGAAAACTAGTCACATGATCATCTTTTCTTTTGCATTGTTCTTTCTGAGAGAGAAGGAAGATAAGGAGAAAAGAACAAGACATGTTTGTAACCTCAAATCCAACAATACAGACATGTTTGGTGTAACCTCAAATCCAACATTACAAGCAGGATTATATGTATTTTAACATATACAAACCAACAAAAATCCAGTGGCATGGATGGCAAAAGCCTTTGGCCGTTGACTCGTAAAGAGTGGAATCTTATCCCCTTTTGTTATAAAGGACATATTTTCTCTGTAGCAAAATAAAAGACTTCTAAGGTTTAAGAAAAATAATGAGTAGATGATCAAATATAACCATTTTACAATAATGTCCTTAATTGTTATTGGTTACACATCATTGTCATAATAGTAGAGTGAGATTCAATGCTTTGAGTGTAGTGCAAATTTTATTAATTAGGGGTAAAATTTGTAAAAAATTATTAATGTTGCATTGGAAAAATAAAGTGACACTTATTTTAGGACAAATTTTTTAGGCTAAAAGACACTTATTTTGGGATAGAGATGACTTCCCTATTAAAAAAAAGTTAAAACATCATGGACTGAGATTTCTTCTTTAGCAATAAAGTGAGAATTTTAGGCTTGCATTAAAATGAGATTTAAAAATCCTTCAAATTTAATACCCTATTATAAACCCATCAAATATTTGATATAAAGTTTCCATCAAATTCACAGACGGGATGACCAACAACATTGTACGAATGAAGAAAAGCAGATTGTAACTATAATTTCCTACAAAATTTCAGCTCTCCCTCTTGCCGTGTTGAGTGCTAAAAACTAGTTTCAAAAATATGGTAAACGAATGAATCATGTAGCTGCAAAAAATAAAAGAGAAATGCAATAAGAAACAAGGATAAAATAAAATTATATAGCTGTAAGAAAAAACATAAACCAAGTAAAATTTTACTACTATGAATTACCAATGATTCCAACATCCCACCCCTTGATGATTTGTCTTACACATGCAAACAATAAAAATAGATAAAGGCATATATAAAACCAAAAATGCAACAACAGTACATAATCACATACCTAGGGTTTAGCTGCTCCTTCAGTCTCTCTGTTCTTTTTCTTCTTGTTCTTTTTCTTCTTGTTCTTTTTCTTCTTGTTTTTCTTCTCAACAAGGACTCTGCTCCAAAAGAGCCCAAACTCAAATAGTTAGCAATACCATATGTAATGTGTAGAGCACAAAACAGAGAAGGGGGCAAATCCAGCATCCATAATTCTAAGCTATGACAAACTAAAGAAAATAAAAGTGTAATTGAAAATACACAAGTTAAGACAAAATTATCCAGAAAACCAAGAATTGGCATTTAATTATAAATTTGAAAACAAAAGTTGGCTTTACATCTCAATAATTAAATAGTTGAAATACTTCAGATTGTAGATTAAAATACTTCAATCAAGTATCCCATACAACCAAAAGCCCATGTGCAATGCAACTGATATTATAATTACTTAATGAAAGGTCTTACTCATCATTGGATAGTTTCCCATCATGTCCATCCTTTGCATGGGAAACATCACTCTTATTGGTTTTAGTTTTAATCTCCTCGCTGTCAAACTGCTTTTCATATAGCACAGTCTCGGGTACATGAGCAATTTCCTCCTCACCGTGATCATTCAACTTATTCTTCTTCTTTTTCCTAAAATCATTATCAAACACATTAAGGTGCAACACACCTCAACATAAACAGAGACAACATATATGAATTAGTTCTTTTCTATTTTTCTTTTCCTTAACTAGAAATAGGGTTGATCGGGAAAAATGACCGGTTGATATATTCATTTGCATGAGGAGTTATTACAGTTAGAGATCTCACCCATCTTGCACCTGCCCATCCTCTTCAGTATTTTCACATTTTCGCTTTAAGCTAGCTGGACATTCAACATCTTTTGCTTTTGACTCTGGTTCAAAAAACAAAATTTCATATATTGTTTTTCTTGTTGATTTCAACATGCGTATAATCATTTCATGGCTTCAAGAAAACACAGAAAAATCAAATACCTTCACCATTTTCTTCACCGTGTTCATTTTTAGGTGACGTATCAGAATCACATCCCACACCCTCTCCCATTGAATCACTTTACTATTGTAGTAGGAATTCAAAAAGATAACACTTATAACAATCAATATGTCTAATCCAAGCTTGTTATTCAAAAGGATACCACTCATAGACATTGCTCATACCACAAAGATGGATGCTCCGCGAACCGATGATTGAGAATGCCACCAAGTCCTCTTCACCAAACTCAAGATACAGAGGGCACGACTCAACCTTATTTGGCAGCAACGTACACAAAAAAACTGGACTTTTGTATCTACAAGAGCACTGAAGAGTGCTTTTCTCTTCTGAGAAACCATCGCCTAGAGTAGCCTGAAATTTTAGAGGGCGAAGAGAAGAGAAGCATCAGGGCGATTATACGTGGTTATTCATAATTCACTAGATTCCAGAACACATATTATATAGGAATGGCAACATTATATTGAAATTCAACAAAACAAAACAAGTGTTACCACTAGAAACAGAGGTATAGCTCAATATCTAAGAAATAAAGCTAAATAAATAAATATAACATAATCACAGGTGTCGGTATATGTGTCCGACACCGACAAGCTCGCGCAGTCAACAAAAAAGAAAAACAGCCAATATTATATCATCAACTTTGAATATAAGCAAAAATTCATACCAGAAAAAGGTATAAAATCAATATCTAATTCAGAAACACAGGACTAAAACCCAGAGACAAGAACAATAATACAAAAATAAAGAATGATTAGAACCTGAGTGACACGAAGCTTTCTTTCCAGATTGGCACGAAGATAAGTAACCGTTTCGCCAGGTATGACTTCAATCCCTAAAATGAAGAATGATTCACAAGTTCAAACAAGTACTATAATATAGTAAAACCAAAATGAAGAAACGCAAAAAATCAAAAGAAAACTCAAATCTCACAGCAAGTACGGAGAAAGTATGGATAGAGCACATCACATTATATTTTCAGAGACCGAAGGAAAACAAAAATGGAGAGGAGAAAGATGATGACTAACCCCAAAATTTCATTCTAGTGTCAAGAAAGGAATGAAAATGAGTGTGAAGGTGGATTGAGAGGAAACCCTTCTCTTTAATTGTGTGTAAAAATACTTTAGCCGGATGAGAGGAAACCCTCATGTCCGATTTTCAAAGGGGGAGATTCATCTTATTGGATCCTATCCAAATTTTTCTTTTGGTAGGCCCGTTGTTAAAAAACCAACTTTAATGAACAGTTCAAACATTTTTTATTAAAATTTATTCCTTAAATGTTACGGTGGAAAAATTATTCGTAGAATTGTGTCATTGTGTATCACTACCATATAATTCTTATTCAATATTTTATTTATTTTGTTTTCAACATATATTTATACTATTTATATGATTATTTTTATCCAATTTAGAACGGTTTAAAATGAAACATTATTAATGTAACATAAAAAAATAAAATAAAAACACCATAGGTAGATACCTATAAAAATAATGAAATGTTAGACATGATAGGCTAGTCTCAATCTCAAAATTTACAATTATAAATGATAGACATGTTGTTTGATGATGTTCATTATAAATAATAGTTATCATGTTTTGGGGATGATGTTGAATGCTTTTATGATGCGTGTAACACCCTTCTAAATACCCCGCGATCATTATTATATATTCAGAGTTAACATGTATTAAAAGGCATCACAATTCATTAAAATAAATTTTCCAAACAGATGTCATGATTTACTGAAGAACATAATTCAATTAATCATTAAGTGTACATGTTCTACACAACAGAATAACTTCAAAACTTAGATAAGTACAAAACCAAACAAAACTTCAAAGGTCTACGCCTCGAGTAATCAAACAAATATCCCAAATAACACCAAAGCAAAATAGAGTTTAACAATGACTCTAGATAAGCGTTCCCTAGTGTTACTAGACCAGAGCATGACCCTGACACACGATAAAACAAAAGCATAGCTCTACGAGTCATCCTCACCAACTCCTAAGCTGCTAAACTTCAATCTGAAATCATCAAAGTAAGGGTGAGACTTCATCATAATTAAAATGCATTATAAATTCATAAAACAACAGAATTTCATAAGCTATTATTTCATCCTATTTAGCATAATCAGATTCAATCATTCATTCCACAAAATAATTGCCAAATTCATGCATCAAACTCAACAACCAAATTATAACACTGGAAACCATCCTATCATGTTATAATCCATACAAAATGCAACGCAATACTCTATGCATGTGGTACCAAAAAGTGAACTAAGTCACACACTGATCCATAATCACCCGGATACAATTACATTGATTCGTCCATAATCACCCGGACATGAATCCAGCCTCACCATCCATAATCACCCGGGAACGGTTATTGGCAATACTCACTAATTCCACACAATGGGCATTAGCTACCACCATAATGTATATGCATTCACATCATAAAAGCATGCAATATTCAACACGGGTTATGATAACATCATACATCATAAACCATCATCATTCCAAAACATGATATAATCATTTATTTTGAACACATCCAATTGCATAAACATGCACAAGCAATTACATATTCAATCGTAATGTTATCACTAACATATGAATACAACCATCAATATGCACTCATACATCAGCACGCCATTGCATATACATCAATTATGCACATAAGAATAAACCACATAATCGAAAATCAATATTTTTCAAAATAAAATCAAGTTACTATTATTTTATTCATTTCATAAAATAGAATATTTAATTTAAGAAATAATGTCCAAGACGGCGATTAAAACGGGGGACTTTCTGTTACAAGGTGATGCCTTTCGGATTAAAGAACGTCGGGGCAACGTATCAGCGTGCTATGGTAACTCTTTTTCACGACATGATTCATAAAGAGATTGAGGTATATGTTGACGACATGATTGCTAAATCTCAATATAAAGAGGAGCATCTGGTATACCTACAAAAGTTGTTCGACAGGCTGAGGAAATTCAGATTGAGGGTGAATCCGAACAAGTGCACGTTTGGCGTACGATCTGGCAAGTTGCTAGGTTTCGTTGTAAGTGAGAGGGGCATTGAGGTCGATCCTACTAAAGTAAAAGCAATTCACGAAATACCTGAGCCAAGAAATGAGAAAGAGGTATGCGGCTTTCTAGGGAGGTTAAAATACATCTCTAGATTCATCTCTCACATGACTGCCACATGCGAACCTATCTTCAAGTTGCTAAGAAAGGATCAGATGGTCAGGTGGAATGGCGATTGTCAAGTCGCATTTGACAAAATAAAAGAGTATTTGCAGGAACCTCTGATTCTTATGCCTGTCGTGGAGGGAAGACCGTTGTTCATGTATTTGATAGTGCTTGAAGGCTCAATGGGGTGCGTGTTGGGGCAACATGATGAGTCTAGTCGAAAAGAGCATGCAATATACTACCTAAGAAAAAAGTTTACCGACGGTGAAACAAAATACTCACTGCTCGAGAAAACTTGTTGTGCTTTAGCGTGGGCTGCTCGCCGACTAAGGCAGTATATATTGACTCACACAACTTTATTGATATCCAATATGTATCCGATCAAGTACATATTTGAGAAGCCAGCTTTGACAGGTCGGATCGCCAGGTGGCAAATGATCTTAACAGAGTATGACATCCAATATACTACTCAAAAAGCTATCAAGAGTAGTGTGTTGGCGGATTATGTTGCTCACCAGCCTATGGACGATTATCAGCCAATGAGGTTCGAATTTCCTGACGACGATGTTATGTACATCCGGGATTGTAACATCCCTGGTCTAGATGAGGGACCCGAACCAGGATCCAAATGGTCTTTGGTTTTTGACGGACCCTCCAATGCGTTGGGCAATGGTGTTGGTGCGGTAATTACCACTTCGGACAGTCATCATATCCCGTTCACAGCTCGAATCTGCTTTGATTGCACCAATAACATGGTTGAATATGAGGCTTGCATCTTTGGTATCGAGGCGGCGATTGACTTGAGAATTAAGCATCTGAAAGTGTATGGAGACTCTGCACTTGTGATTTACCATATTAACGGCAATTTGGAGACCCGTAACCCAAATTTGATTCCTTACCGGGAGCATGTGATGAAGTTGATTCCTTACTTCTAGGAAATCACTTTCGACCATATCTCACGAGAAGAGAACAACCTGGATGATGCTTTGGCCACCTTAGCATCCATGTTTAAAGTCAAATGGGCTAATAAAGTGCCTTCGATAACCATTCAAAGATTGAATGAGCCAGGCTTTTGTTTTGAGATTGAAGTAGAGAAAGATGGAAATCCTTGGTTTTATAATGTCAAGCAATATCTTGAAACTCAAGAGTATCCTGAGGAAGCTTCTGTGACAGATAAGAAGTTCTTGAGAAGATTCTCGGTGAAGTTCTTCCTCAACAACGGTGTGCTATACCGTAGACATCATGACGGGCTATTGCTTAGATGTGTTGGTAAAGATAAAGTTGCAAAGATCATCGAAGAGATACACGAGGTCTCATTTGGGACTCATTCCAGTGGGAACACCATGGCTAAAAAGATCTTGCGAGTTGGGTATTACTGGTCAACCATGGAGGTCCATTGTTTTAATCATGCTCGGGTTTGTTACAAATGCCAAATATATGCTGACAAGGTGCATGTGCCACCATCGACTTTGAACGTCTTAACCTCTCCTTGGCCATTTGCTATTTAGGGCATTGATATGATCGGAAATATTGAGCCGACAGCGTCCAACGGGCATCAGTTCATTCTGGTTGCGATAGATTATTTCACCAAGTGGGTTGAAGCAGCATCATATGCAAGCGTGACCAAGCAGGTGGTTGCCCGGTTTGTTAAGCACAATATCGTCTGCCGTTACGGGATTCCTGACAAGATTATCACAGATAATGGGTCGAATCTTAACAACAAGATGATGAAGAAGCTTTATGAGTCCTTCAAGATTAAGCACCACAATTCGTCCCCATATCGCCCGAAGATGAACAGAGTTGTCGAAGCGGCGAATAAGAACATTAAGAAGATTATGCAGAAGATGGTAGTAACCTATCGAGATTGGCATGAGATGTTGCCTTTCGCTTTGCATGGTTACAGGACTACCGCTCTCACTTCGACATGGGCAACCCCGTTTTCTCTTGTTTATGGCATGGAAGTCGTGCTTCCAATCGAAGTTCAGATCCCTTCATTAAGAATCATGAAATACGCAAAACTTGACGAAGACAAGTGGGTGCAAAACCGCTTGGACCAGTTATGCCTCATTTATGAGAAACGGTTGGTAGTTGTCAGTCACGGACAAGTTTATCAGCAGAGGATAAAGAGAGCATATGACAATAGGGTGTGACCCCAAAATTAACAGCCTGGTGATCTCGTGCTAAAGAGAATAATTCTTCCTCAGGGTGATCCTCGGGGCAGGTGGACGCCGAATTATGAAGGGTCGTTTGTTGTGAAGAAAGTTTTCTTAGGTGGCGCCATGATGCTCGCCACGATGGACAAAGAAGATTTCCGCTACCCGTGAACGCAGACGTAGTCAAGAAATACTATGCATAGACTTGTTTAGTTGTGAAAGTAAGAAAGGCCAGCGACTATATCCCGCATCAGATCAACTGTCGCACCTTGTGGCAACATCTCAAGTTACTCTAAAGGGCAGTGATCATGCCAATCACATTTTTCGGGAAAAGTAAAGTGATGAGATAGTTGGAGTTATAAAAGTGATAGCAGAGTTGAAACCCGATGAGTGCATTGCCATGCGTTTTAGTTTTCCTCTTATTTTACTTTTGCAATTGCCTCATTTCAGGAATTGCCTCCTATTGTACTTGCCTATTTATAGGCCTACTTCCAGTTAATAAAATGAGTTTTTGCTTGTCAATTAATTTCTTGCATTTACTTATTTGTTTGCGAAAGACATTCAAAGTTTTATGGTAAATTTTTCATATATAAACTTTGTTGGTTTTACCATGATCAGAAACTTTTGAATATTACTCTAAGACTTGAGTGACCAGGATGGCAGGCAGATTTGTCGCATCATATCCAGGGCACTCCACTAACACTGTATTGCAGGAATTCTTTCTTGTTAGAAGATATTCAGATGCACTAAGATGGAGTTCAACTGAGATTTACTCTAATGTTTCCCCAGTTGAATCTTCCCCGGTGAGTCTGTTCCTAGACAGAAGCGATCTCCAGAAGCTCATCATCCCCAACAAAGTCCATTCTTTCCTCCCTAGCACAGGTCCTTGGTGCCCATTTCATATGAAACTCCCTAATGGATGTTCATAAAATCTCAATTGTGTTGCATCCTTTATTCCCTGTGGAGACGGTAGTCGAACTATTAATCATGGGATTTGCTTCCCCGATGGGAACACCTATTGGTCGCAGGTGTTCATCTCCAGTGGATTCACCTTTTCTGGCATCCCTAGTGCGCGAGTGTTGGCCCTCTCTTTTGCTGCCCCTGTAGGAGTCGAAGTGAATCTTTTAGGACTTCCCCAGTAAGTCGGCATATCGTCGTCGTCCCCAGCCAGAGTCATGATGGGTAACGGTAGAAGATCTCCTTCAAGTATCTCCTTTGCTTCCCAGCAGATCTTTGTCCAGCAGACAGGCTTCCTATGATGTCATATCTTCAACAGGTTCACCTGACAATGTTCAATTTCCTCAATTGATCTTTCTTTTGAGTTATCAGCCTGGCCGTACCTTTGGTTGCTCTTTGATGTTTTGTTCCCCAGTGGAGCTGCCTGATTTGAACCAGATGGTTTGGTAACCTGCAGTCACCGATTTGCTCGCTCTAATACTTTTTGCAAACATGCATCATCGCATCTGCATTATTTCCTAGAAGTTCATGTATTTCATAGGGTTATAAGACAGGAATGTAATTCTCGTTCCCAACGGTGTTCCTGTATCTCTTGGAATCCATTGTGTCCCAGTTTTTCTTGGCGTAATATATCCATTACCTCCTGTTGGTGTTGAAACTGCCAGCTCTTACCCTGGTGCAACACGTCTTCAGCATTGAAAGCAAGCCCTACACTTGTTTTCTCCTTTGTGCACAAGAATTGATTCGCTACCAATTATTGAACGGGTCTGAGTATTACGCTCTCTCCTATACGCATGATATAGATTACTCTGTATTATGTGTGGAGTCTGGTCAACATTTCCAATCTTCATCTTCGTTGAAACTGCTAGCACATCCCCTGGTGCAACGTCCTTAGGACAGGTTCTTCCCCTATACCTTTTCGAGAACAAGAATACACTTGTTTATCTCCTCAGAGTAGAGCGTTCTGAGTCGATAAAGCCTAATCAACACTTTCTAGCCTTCGCGTCACAAACTCGTCCAGTTATCTTCTGAAGTAATGTGATTAGTCTGGCCAGTGTATCTAGCCTTTATTTCCACTAGCATGTTAGCTCTCCCCTGGCATTGTGGGTCATCTTTTGAGAACAAGAATGCACTTGTTTCTCCCCTTCATAAAGCCTAATTAGCGCTTTCCGACCTTTGCATCACGTTCTTCCAGTTACTTTCTGGTGTAATGTGGTTAGTCTGGTTAACGTATTTAATCTTTGCTTTCGCTTTCATGTCGGCTCTCCCCTGACATTATGGATTGAATTGGGTAGAGGCAAATTCTATTTAGGTCAGGATTACGCATGTACCTGTCTTTGCAGAATGCAACATTTGTTCTATGCTCTTTCTTGTTGTGGTCCAGTTAAGCTCTGGCGCAACATATCCTTTCTCCAGTGAGGCTCATTGGAATTCTTAAAGTTCACACTTGTTTCTCGTTACAGCTTGTGGGTTTTGGAGTGTAAATTTTCGAGTTCGTTTTGGTATCCAATCACCTCACACCTTGTCGCTTGAAAGGAAGACGTCGATCTTGCTCCCAAGTTCGAGGATGATTGAATAGGGGCAGCTGTTGTACCCCAAAATTTACCCTATTTCTTCTTATATTTTTGGCTTATAATTCGATTGCATAAACATACATGTTGTTGCATGCATAGAATTGGTCGTGAGGTTACCAGGTTCAAGGTATTCCAAATGGCAAACAAAAAAGACTTTACTCGTTTATTTCTCAATAAACTGGATTTTGAGTTTTCGGCGCATTTTGGGCACTCCGGAAGGCGTATCTCTCAGCTTGTCGGGAATTTTTCTGTTGATTTTCGACCAGCAAGGTCCATGCATTATTATCTACAACTTTTTTTTGAAAGCCGGTAGCAGATTTTGTGAGGAAGGTTCTCAAACAAATTGATTTCTCCAGTGGGTTAAGCTTAATTTTAGTGTTGAATTGTGCGTTCTGCCCACTAAAAGGGATCTCCTAGCTAGAAACTCGGAATTAAGTGGGGTCGATCTCTAAAATCCCGTATCGGAACCCTCTAAAACTTTCATTTGCAACTCGGGAGCTGATTCTTCACCGATCAATACCAGAAGTTTATTCTTTAGAAATGACTTTGGGCTGAACCGAGCAATTTTCATCTGATGCGCGAAGTTCGAAGAATCATATCTCGCTCGATTTTCATGGAAACGAGGCGGGACCAGTGCCAAAAGTTCACAAATTTTGTTAGCTTCGATTGTCTCAGAAATACTCATTTGCAAATTCTAATCAGAAGACCCTCGCTCGAGGCATTATCTCGGAAGAGCGCAAATAAAATTCTGCATGTGTCAGTTGCCTGAAAACTGCGTTGAAACTTCAAAAATTTGTAGTTCCTTGACCGTTCACCCAATCAAGTCGAAGTTTTGTTTGCTTAAGCAAAATCGCATTCCGGACACTTTTCATTTACATTCCGACTTCAAATTCTGCATGGATTTGGCTGTTTTATATTAATTACGAAAATTATTCAGATAATCACGATTTAGGCTTGATTATGGATCTTAGGCCCATTTCCTAGAACTATAAATAGATTTTTCTGTTCACAAATCACAACAACACAATCATTTCCTTAATTTTCACTACCAATCACACTCTAATTCTCTCTCAAATTCAAAGCAAAACTCAAGAACAAAGTTCAAACTTCAACTTTCCCTCCAAGCAACCACCACCGGACCTCCGCCTGACACCTGTCTCAGCCACAGACCGCGCTAAGCGCCCTACAATTTTTGGATTTCTTTCATTTCAGCTTCTCTTATTGAATCTCAATCTTCTTCTCCTTCTTCTGCTCGAATTTGACATGGAAGAAATTATTTGCTCTTGATTCCTCTTCAATTTCAAGATTCAAGGACTTCTTCTTCATTTTCTTCATTCCTCTATTGAAGATTTCAACTTCTCCTCAAGAATTCAAGGTTAACTTCAAGGATTATCATTAATTCGCTACTGATTTGGTATTTTCTTTGAAGAACACAAGGAATTCCTCTTCAATTTGATTCAAACTTCAATTTCAAGTAAGTGTTAGGTTCAATTAAGCACTTATTTTAAGCTATTATTGACTTTTATCTTTTCTGGAAATTGAATACTGAAATTGCATGCAAATTCCATGTAGATTCTGATTCTTGAACTTTTATTCTTGAATTCTTCGATTTGAATTGGTTTTGGCAACCTTATTTGTGTCGGTGTGAGGACTTTTGTACATAGCATGCATATACTCTTGTGCATTTGTATCTACCTTGCATATAGGTCACAAATTCATGCATCTTGCATCATCTATCACATGCTCATGCATTAGAGGGCATATAGTTTGATTGGATTGCATTGGTTCATGATGATTTGAGGCATAATTTGTATTCGAAGTGCGTCGACATGTAGGTTTCAAAGCATTTTGATCACTAGGCACACAATGCATTGTACATAAATCCATTGCATATGCATTCCAAGTGTTTGTGCTAATGCATGACCTAGACTAGACATAAGCTCCCGACATTTCCTTATAGCATGACTTGCTCGCATTATCTCTTTGCACATGAACATTAGGATTGTTATCTTAACTTGCATCCTTGGCATGTTCATGCATCAATTGTCGTCACATGAGCATTAGGATTGTTATCTTAACTTGGATACTTGGTATGTTCATGCATCAATTGTCGTCACATGAACATTAGGATTGTCATCTTAACTTGCATCCTTAGCATGTTCATGCATCGATCATCATCACATGAGCATTAGGATTGTTATCTTAACTTGCATCCTTAGCATGTTCACGCACCACTTTGCACATGAACATTGGAATTATCATTTTGATTCGCATTCCCTGCATGTTCATGCATTATGTCTTTGCACATGAACATTGGAATTATCATCTTGATTCTCATTCCTTGTATGTTTATACATTATGTCTTTGCACATGAGCATTGGAATTATCATCTTGATTCGCATTCCTTGCATGTTCATGCATTATGTCTTTGCACATGAGCATTGGAATTATCATCTTGATTCGCATTCCTTGCATGTTCATGCATTTAGTTTCACCAATGAGCATTGGAGTTATCATCTTGATTCTCATTCCTTGCATGTTCATGCATCAAATTTCGCAAATGAGCATTGGAGTTTACCATTTTGATTTGCATTCCTCGCATTCTCATGCATTCGATTCATATACATGAGCATTTGAATTATCATTTTTATTCGCATTCCTCGCATGTTCATGCATTCGATTGTCATTTGTGAACTTTGGAATTGCTACCTGACTGTGTGGAGTAACTTGTGGCATGAGAACATCATAGACAGGTGATCCAGAGCGAAAACACCATTTTTGCAGGTTGCAGACCGCGCTTAGCGCCACCAGGAGCGCGCTAAGCGCCAAACTTACTGACTTTTGTTTTGCAGGTCGCGCTTAGCACGGTCCGGAGCAGGCTAAGCGCGGAAGCTTATGTTTGGGTCGCGCTTAGCGCGGTATAGCAGGCTTAGCGCGACCCGTACTGGTTTTTTCTGTTATTTCTTAATTCTAACTGCAAACAGCAGGTGTTCTAACATTCCAAAGCATGGTTTGACATGTGTTTGATGCAGGGGCTTGTGTTGTATATACATACGACATAATTCTCTGATGTTTTGTGTTTGTATACGCACGTATACATTCTTTTTCTTGCCTTTTGGGTCTAACTCCCCTCTTGCAGGTGTTTTGTGCTTGTGCACCCACGTGTGTGTCTCTCCTACCTTATTTTGTTCGGTCTAACCCCGTCCTTGCAGGCGTTATCACTTCGGATGCGTATCGACGCGTATTCCGCTTGTTTTTGATGCTTTGAACCATTCTCACCGGTTTACTCTTATTGCATGGCTGCAGTACTTGAAGTTTTCCAGAGTATTTCTTTAGCTCGCAGTGCTCTTCGGATTCTATATCTGTGTGGTAGTTTTTACACCATTTATCGAATTCTCTTCGCTTTCAGATATCATCATGCGGGGCTTCTGCCTTTCTTTTCCATGAGAAGTAGGAATAGAGATGCATGATAGGGCTTCCGTAGTTGGAGATGTTCAGGAACTCCTCTAGTTTATTTAAAGATCCGTTTAGGGCGATTCTTTTATGGATTGTGCTTTATTGTTTAATTTCCCCTAGGTTTGCTCAGTTAGGATAGTTTCTCGAGCCTAGACATTAGGATTTTCATCCTTTGCATGTTAACATAGGAAGAGATTCCCTCACATCCTCAACCATAGGTGCAATCCTTGCATGAAAACATTAGGGTTAGTACTTAGCTAGTCTCCCTTTTGTTTTGCCAGTTTCTTTGCATCTTTGCATGTAATAAAACTAAAACTTGTTTTTTCTCCTTTTCTTTTGAAAACAAAACACTTAATAATGGTTTGAACTCCTTTCTCAAGGTAAAAGCAACCAACCAAGATAAACTCTTTTCACCTTTGTGCGCATTTTATTTTGTGTTTAAAACCTTTTTCACAAGTAAAAAACACAAAACCCACCAAAACAAGTGAGCGAACGACGACTTTCCCATTGCGCGGAATACATAGGGGCTCGATCGAGCAAACTTTGTAAATACTTCTTTCTTTTCCCCGTGGTTTGTTTATTTTCCTTTTCTTTTGCATGCATTGTAGCGTTTGAGCATAGATAGATATAACACACCCTTTAGCTAGGAAATAGAAGTGGATACCGTAGAGTACTACGGGCGTGTGGGGTTGAAAACACCGGCGGAACCTCCGACATGATAACTAGGTATCAAATAGAGTCGCCATCGAACGTCTTTTATCTCACGAGGGAGAAAGGGAAACATCGAGTAAACTTGGGGGAGAAATCGCGGTCCTATAACCGTGAAATCGAGAGAATCTAGGTAAGGGAGTTAGTTACGCGAGGGGAAGGGATTAGCACCCCACACGCCCGTAGTACTCTACGGTATCCACTTTCCAAATCTAGCTAAAGGGTGTGTTATATCTACGCTTAATCGCTAATCATGCATGCAAAAGAAAAGAGAAAATAAGAAACCACGGGGAAAAGAAGGAAGTATTTACAAAGTTTGCTCGATCGAGCCCCGTGACAAGATGCCTACGTATTCCCGCGTGCAATGGGAAAGTCAGAGCGTCGTAGTTCAGCTCACTTATTTTGGTGTGTTTTGTGTTTTTTACTTGTGAAAAAGGTTTTAAACACGAAAGAAATAAAGCGCGCAAAGGCGAAAAGAGTTGGTGTTGGTTGGTTGTTTTTACCTTGAAAAAGGAGTTTAAACCATTATTAATTGTTTTGAGTTTAGAGGGAAAAGCAAGTTTTAGTTTTAATCACATGCAGCATGCAAAAAGAAACTAGTAAAGCAAAAGGTTAGACCTATGGTTTAGGATGCTAGGGAATCTCTACCTATGTTGACATGCAAAGGATGTGAATCCTAATGTCTAGGCTAAAGAACCAAACCTAACCAAAGGAACCTGCAAGAAATAAACAAGCAAATATGCACAAATCACAAGTAGAATTGCCCTAAACGGGTCTTTCAATAAACCAGAGGGGTTCCTGAACATACTCCAGCTACGGAAGCCCCATCATGCATCTCTATTCCTACTTCTCATGGCAAAAGAAAGCTGTAAAGCCCTACTTCTCTCATGATATCTAGGAAAGCTGTAAGAGAATGCGGTAAACAGTGTAGAAACTACCAAACGGATATAGAATCCGAAGAGCAGCGCGAGCTAATGAAATACTCCGGAAAACTTCAAGTACTACGGTCATGCAATAAAAGTAAACCGGTGAGAATCTCTCAAAGCATCGAAATAAGCGGAATACGTGTCGATACACATCCGAAGCGACAACGCCTGCAAGAACGGGATAAGGCAAACAAAACAAGCTAGAAATGATGTACACGTGGGTGTACAAACTCAACCAAAACCTGCAAGAAGGGAGTTAGACCCAAAAAGCAAATAAAGGAAAAGTGTGCGTATATCGGAGAAACGAGCCGCATATGCATGCGTCGCGTATCCCTGCAAGAAATGGAGTGCAAACAGTAGCCAAGCATGGCTAAGGTGACTACTGTTCACCATTAGAATCGAAAAAATCAGAAAAAATCAGAAAAAATAAACCAGAAGACCGCGCTTAGCGCGGTATACCGCGCTAAGTGCGCCATGTAACCCAAAAAGTCAGAACATTTGGCGCTTAGCGCCTCGACCGCTACACGACCGCAACCTGCAGAAAAATCAGTTTTTGATCCGAACCACCTGTTTATGATGTTTTCATGCGACAGCTCGATTCGTATCGTCGGGCAAAAATCCAGCCATGAATGAGAGTTAAATGAGCATGCATTGAATGCGAATCGACCGATAAAACCAATGCTCATATCAAAGTAATGCATGAACATGTGAGGAATGCAAATCGAACGATAAAACCAATGCTCATATCAAAGTAATGCATGAACATGTGAGGAATGCAAATCGAACGATAAAACCAATGCTCATATCAAAGTAATGCATGAACATGTGAGGAATGCGAATCGACCGATAAAACCAATGTTCATATCAAAGTAATGCATGAACATGTGAGGAATGCAAATCGAACGATAAAACCAATGCTCATATCAAAGTAATGCATGAACATGCAAGGAATGCAAATCAAAATGATAATTCCAATGTTCATATCAAAGTAATGCATGAACATGTGAGGAATGCGAATCGACCGATAAAACCAATGTTCATATCAAAGTAATGCATGAACATGTGAGGAATGCAAATCGAACGATAAAACCAATGCTCATATCAAAGTAATGCATGAACATGTGAGGAATGCAAATCGAACGATAAAACCAATGCTCATATCAAAGTAATGCATGAACATGCAAGGAATGCAAATCAAAATGATAATTCCAATGTTCATATGACAAGTTAAATGCATGAACATGCAAGGAATGCAAATCAAAACGATAATTCCAATGTTCATATGTGTGATGATGCAAGCTATCCATGACATTTTGAGGTTTTCTTTCAAAGAATCTAAGTCAAGCATTGACACAAACATTTGGAGTGCACATGCAACAAGTTCATGCACAATGCACTAAATGCTTGGATATCTACATGTTGAATGCAAGTTATGCTTCAAATCACCATGAATCAATGAAATTGATCAAGCTAAATACTCACCAATGCATGAACATGCGATAGATGATGCAAAATGTATGAGTTTATGTCCTATATGCAAGGAGAAATCAAATGCACAAGTGTATATGCATGCTATGAACCAAAATCCAAACTCCGACACAAATAAGGCGGCAAAAATCGATTCAAATCAAGGAATTCAAGAATACAAATCCTAAAATCAGAATCTACATTGAACTTGCATGTGGTTTCAGTATTCAATTTCAAGAAAAGCTGAAAATCGAAAACAGCTTAAAATAAGTGCTTATTTGAACCTAACACTTACTTGCACTTGAGGTTTGAGTCAAATTGAAGAGGAATTCCTTGTGCTCTTCAAAGAAAATATCAAATCAATGAGGAATTGTAGATAATCTTCAGAATTAGGCTTGAATCCTTGAAGAAAATCTTGAAGTCCAATGAGGAATTGAAGAAAGATGAAGAGAAACTCTTGAATCTTGAACTTGAGGAGAAAATCGAGATTAAACCATTCCTTCCATGTCAAATGTGAATAGAAGGAGGAGAGGAGATGTAGATTGAAGAAGGAGGAGCTGTAGTGGAGAAAAAAACAAAAATTCGCAGGTCGCGCTTAGCGCGCTCTGTGAAAGAAGCCGGTGGTGCACGGAGGTCCGGTGGCGGCCTATGGTGGTTGCTTGGAGGGAAAGTTGAAGTTTGAACTTTCTTGAGTTTTTATGCTTTTGAATTGGAGAGAATTGGAGTGTGTATGGTAGTGGGAAATTAAACAAATGATTGTGTTGTTATGATTTGTGAAGAGGAAAATCTATTTATAGCTTTGGATCCTTAATCAACAAGCTAATTACGATTATCCGAATAATTTTCGTAATTAATCCAAAACAGCCAAATCCGTGCGGAATTAGGAGTCGTAATGTGAACAAAAAGTGTCTGGAATGCAATTTTGCTTGCATGAATCAAAATCCCCACTTGATCCGATGAATAGTCAAGGAAATAGAAATTTTTGAAGTTTCAGCATCAATTTTGGACCACTGACACGCGCGAATTTCGTCACGCCTGCGGGGAAAATGCCTCGACGAGGATCTTCTGATCGGAATTTGCACATGCGTATCTCAGGGACATTCAAAGCTAACAAGATTTGTGAACTTTTTGCACCGGTCCCGTTCCGTTTCGATGAAAATCGAACGAGATATGATTTTCCGAACCTCGCGCATCAGATGAAAATTACTCAGTTCAGCTCAAAAATCAAACTCAGAGAATAAAATTCTGGTACCGATCGGTGGGGAATTCGCTCTCGAGTTGCAAATGGAAGTTGTAGAGGACCTTGATACGGAATTTTAGAAATTTGTCCCACTCAATTCCGAGCTTCCAGCTAGAAAATAAAGCCTTTTCGGTAAGCCAAAACACACGGTTCAGCACTAAAATCAGCTTGACCTACCGGGGAAAATGACTCTTTTGAGAGTCTTCCTCATAAAATTCATTCTCGACCTTCAAAAGAAAGTTGTAGATAATCATGAAAGGGGAATGCCAGTCGAAAACCCACAGAAAATACCTAAGGAGATGAGAGATATGCCTTCTGGAGTGCCCAAAATGCGCCAAAACCCGGAATCCACTTTATTGAGAAATGAGCTCTTTTTGGGCGCCATTCGAAATACCTGGAACCTGATATTCCTTATGATGGATGCTATGCATGGTATGGCATGTATTTTTATGCAACGGAATTATAAGCCAAAAATAACGCGGGAAAAAGGAGGGTAAATTTTTGGGTACAACAGCTGTCCCTATTCAATCATCCTCAAGCTTGAGAGCAAGGTTGGCGATTGCCTTCCGAGCGACAAGGCATGAGGTGATTGAATACCGAAATGAACTCGAAAATTTACGCTCTAAATTTCGATGTCTGCTGAGGAAAAAATATGTTGCACCAGAGCTTAACTGGGTCACAACAAGAAGAAGCACAGAATAAACGCTGAATTCTGCGAAAAAATAGGTACATGTGTATTCCTGACCCGGAATAAGAATTGGCCTCTACCCAATTCAATCCACAATGTCAGGGGGAGCTGACATGCAAGCGGAAACAAAGACTAGATACGCAAACCAGACTAACCATATTTACGCCGATAGCTTGAGCGGATGTGTGATGCAAAGACCGGAAGACGCCAATTAGACTCTGCGGAGGACAAAAACAAGAGTATTCTTGTTTTCGAAAGACCCACAATGCCAGGGGGAGCTGACATGCAAGTGGAAATAAAGACTAGATACACCAAGTAGACTAACCACATTTACGCCGACAGCTTGGGCGGATGTGTGATGCAAAGACTAAAGGTGCCGATTAGGCTTTACAGACTCAGGATGCTGAACTCTGAGAGGAAAGACAAGTGTAAGGCTTGCTTTCGAAGCTGAAGATGTGTTGCACCAGGGTAAGGGCTGGCAGTTTCAACACTACTCAGAAGAATATGGACATATTGCGCTGGAAGAGACCGGGACACAACGGATTCCAAAAGAAACATGACACCGCTGGGGATGGGAATCGCGCTTCAGGCTTATATTCCTATGAGATGTACGACTCGCTTGGGGAGTAATGTTAATGTAATGATGCATGCTTGCAAGAAATATATAAAGTGAATGCAATAGGGTCTCAGCCGGGGACTAGAGCATTAGAGAACGCCTGAAAACCATTCAAAGCAAACTGAATCCTGCTTGACATGTCTGTTGAGGACATGATGCCATAGGAAATTTGTCAGTTAGACAACAAGTCCGCTGGGGAATAAAGGAACACTTGGAGAAGATCTTCCACCGTTAACCATCATAACCCTGGTTGGGGAGACAAAGATATGTAGACCGCTTGGGAAACTGAATGGCCAGACGACAACCATCATTCACATTCTGGGAGAATCAGGGGGGAACACACCTCAATTCTACTGGGGAGAAGTCAAGATACATTGGCTCTCATATCGGGAATATTGTGGGAGGCGAACCTACTGGAGATAACCATTCCGAAATCAAGGTTCAGAAACTGCCTCCGCAGGGGATAAGCAGGAGTAGCACACTCGAAATTCTAGCGAACACTTGCTGGGAATTTCCGATAGGAAGGATATGACGAACCCATGCTGAGGATAACCGTCTGCTAGGAAAAGTGGGGACTCCGATGGGGATAAAGCTGGGGAAAATGTCATGAATAATCCTGAACCATCCCCTCATTAGCGCAACTGGATATCCTGCAATACAACGTTAGCGGAGTGACCCGGGCATGATATGACAAGCCCATTTGCCATCCAGATTACTCAAGCCTTAAAGCAATATTCAAAAGTTTCTGATCATGGTAAAACCAACAATGCTTATATATGCAAAATTTTACCACAAAACTTTGAACGTCTTTTGCAAACAAATCAGTAAATGCAAGAAATTAATTGACAAGCAAAAACTCATTTTATTAATTGAAAGTGCGCCTGTAAACAGGCAAGTACAGTGGGAAGCAAATCCTGAATTGAGGCAATTGCAAAAGTAAAATAAGAGGAAAACTAAAACGCATGACAATGCGACAATGAATCCTCATTGGGTTTCAACCCTGCTATCAGTCTTATAACTCCAACTATCTCATCACTTCGCTTTTCCCGAAAAAGGTGATTGGCTTGATCACTGCCCTTCGGAGTAGCTCAAGATGTCTCCACGGAGTGCAACCACTGATCTCTTAAGCATGTATATGCATAGTATCTCTTGACTATGTCCGCGTTCACGGGTAGTGGGAAGTCTTCTCCGTCCATTGTTGTGAGCATCATGGCGCCACCCGAAAAGACTTTCTTCACAACAAACGACCCTTCGTAATTTGGTGTCCACTTGCCCCGCGGGTCTCCTTGGGGAAGGATTATCCTCTTTAGCACAAGATCACCGGGTTGGTAATTTTGAGGTCGCACCCTCTTATCAAATGCTCTTTTCATTCTCTGTTGGTAAATCTACCCATGACTGACAACTGCTAGCCGCTTCTCATCAATAAGGCACAGCTGATCTAAGAGGTTTTGTACCCACTCATCTTCATCAAGTTTGACATCTTTCATGATTCTTAATGAAGGGATCTGAACTTCGATTGGAAGCACGACTTCCATGCCATAAACAAGAGAGAACGGGGTTGCCCCTGTTGAAGTGCGAATGGTAGTCCTGTAACCATGAAAAGCGAAAGGCAACATCTCATGCCAATCTCGATAGGTTACTACCATCTTCTGCACAACCTTCTTAATGTTCTTATTCGCCGCTTCAACAGCTCCGTTCATCTTCGGGCGGTACGGAGACGAAATGTGGTGCTTGATCTTGAAGGACTCGCAAAGCTCCTTCATTATCTTGTTGTTAAGATTCGACCCATTATCTGTGATAATCTTGTCGGGAATCCCGTAACAGCAGATGATGTGGTGTTTGATAAACTGGGCAACCACCTGTTTGGTGACGCTTGCATAGGATGCCGCTTCAACCCACTTGGTGAAGTAATCTATTGCAACCAGAATGAAGCGATGTCCGTTGGACGCTGTCGGCTCAATCTTGCCGATCATATCGATGCCCCACATAGCAAATGGCCAAGGAGAGGTTAAAACATTCAAAGGCGATGGTGGCACGTGCACCTTGTCAGCGTATACTTGGCATTTGTAACAAACTCGGGCATGATTAAAACAATCAACCTCCATGGTCGACCAGTAATATCCAGCTCGCAAGATCTTTTTAGCCATAGTGTGCCCGCTAGAATGAGTTCCGAATGAGCCCTCATGCATTTCTTCGATGATCTTCATAGCTTCATCTTTACCAACACATCTGAGCAATAGCCCGTCATGATGTCTGTGGTACAGCACACCGTTGTTGAGGAAGAACTTCGCTGAGAATCTTCTTATCTGTTACAGAACCTTCCTCAGGATACTCTTGAGTCTCAAGATATCGCTTGACATCGTAGAACCAAGGATTGCCATCTTTTTCTGCTTCAATCTCAAAATAAAAGGCTGGCTCATTCAGTCTCTGAATAGTTATCGAAAGCGCTTCATTAGCCCACTTGACTTTAAACATGGGCGCTAGGGTGGCCAAAGCATCAGCTAGGTTGTTCTCTTCCCATGAGATGTGATCGAAAGTGATTTCCTCGAAGTAAGGAATCAACTTCATCACATGCTCTCTGTAGGGAATCAAATTTGGGTGGCGAGTCTCCCAATCTCCGTTAATCTGGCAAATCACAAGTGCAGAGTCTCCATACACTTTCAGATGCTTAATTTTAAATCAATTGCCGCTCGATACCAAAGATACAAGCCTCATATTCAGCCATGTTATTGGTGCAATCAAAGCAAATTTGAGCTGTGAACGGGATATGATGACCGTCCGGAGTGGTGATTACTGCACCAACACCATTTCCTAATGCGTTGGAGGCTCCATCAAAGACCAAAGACCACTTGGATCCTGGTTCGGGTCCCTCGCCTGGGCCTGGGATGTTACAATCCCGATCGTACATTATATCCTTATCAGGAAATTTAAACCTCATCGGCTGATAATCATCCACTGGTTGATGGGCAACATAGTCTGCCAACACACTACTCTTGATAGCTTTTTGAGTGGTATATTGGATGTCATACTCTGTTAAAATCATTTGCCACCTGGCGATCCGCCCACAAAGCGGGCTTTCAAATATGTACTTGATCGGATCCATCTTGATATCAACAAGGTTGTGTGGGTCAACATATACCGCTTTAGTCATGAAAGCAGTCACGCTTAAAGCACAACAAGTTTTCTCGAGCAGGAGTATTTTGTTTCACACGGTAAACGCTTTGCTTAGGTAGTATATTGCATGCCCTTTTCGACTGACTCGCATGTTGGCCCAAGACGCACCCCATTGAGCTCTCAAGCACCGCCAAATACATGATCAACGGCCTGCCCCTCCACGGAGGCATAAGAATTGAGGTTCCGCAGATACTCTTTTATCTTATCGAATGCGGCTTGGCAATCGTCATTCCACCTGACCGTCAGATCCTTCTTTAGCAACTTGAAGATGGGTTCGCATGTTGCAGTCATGTGAGATATGAATCTAGAGATGTAGTTTAACCTCCCTAAAAGCCATGCACTTTTTTCAATTCTTGGTTCGTGCATTTTTGAATTGCTTTTACTTTAGCAGGATCAACCTCAATACCTCTTTCGCTTACAACAAAGCCTAACAACTTACCGGATCGCACACCGAACGTGCACTTGTTCGGATTCAGCCTCAGTCGGAATTTCCTCAATCTATCAAACAACTTCTGCAAGTGTACCAGGTGTTCTTCTTCATCTTGAGATTTAGCAATCATGTCGTCGACATATACTTCAATCTCTTTGTGGATCATATCATGAAAAAGAGTTACCATCGCACCGGTAAGTTGCCCGCATTCAATCCGAAAGGCATCACCTTGTAAAGTTCCCATGGGGTAATGAAAGTTGTTTTAGCCATGTCTCCTGCCATCTTAATTGATTATACCCTAAAACCATCCATGAACGAATACACTTTGCATGAGTCAGATTATCCACCAATATGTCAATATGGGGAAGAGGAAAGTCATCCTTTGGACTTGCTCTGTTCAGATCCCTGTAGTCCACACACATTCTGACCTTGCCGTCTTTCTTGGGCACAGGAACGATGTTGGCAACCCATGGGGGATAAGAAATGACTTTCAAGAAGCCTGCATCAAGCTGTTTCTGGACTTCCTCTTTGATCTTCTTAGACATCTCGGGGTGAGTTCTTCGAAGTTTCTGCTTAACAGGAGGGCATTCCTCTTTCAAAGGTAACTTATGCACCACAATATCGGTATCCAACCCGGGCATGTCCTCATAAGACCAGGCGAAGATATCAGAATACTCTCGGAGTAGTTCAATCAACCTCTACTTCACACCGTCTTCTAGAGCGGCCCCGATTTTAACCTCTCTGACTACATCAGCATTGCCCAAATTCACTTTCTCAATCTCTTCCTGATGCGGTTGGATAACCTTTTCCTCTTGCTCTAACATTCTTGCTATCTCTTTAGGGAGTTCACAATCTTCTTCACCTTCTTCTTCGGCTTGGTTGATCGGATTATCAAAGTCATAAAGAGTGATAGCAGAGTCGTTATCAAAGGGATTCATTAGGAGTGTGGGATTATATCTGCACGATTGATTTTAATGCCTATTTTAGTTTTTTTTAGATGATAAAAGAAAAGTAAAGCATTGCCATTTTGCGTTTCAAAATTGTGATGTAAAATTGAAGGAAAAGGAACAAAACATTTGAATGAAAAAGACGTTCTTTATTTCATGGTAAAAATGTTGCATATGTAAACAAGGTGGCCCTACATATGATTCACCGTGCCTTGGGCAGAACACAGGAATTATTGCATGATAACAGAAACAAAAGAAAATTACTCTTCGGCCATCGTGACTGGAACGCAGCCTTCTCCTGAGGTCCAGTTATTGAGCTCCATGCCAGGGACACTGGGACGGATCCACTTGTCAATGTCGAATTCGTTGTCAAAATCATCCACGGTGTTTGCTTGCCCAGAACCAATGCCAGCACTGGAAAATCTCACAGGAGTAGCCAAGTTAGGTGCTTTAACCCGACGTGCGTAATGTGGTCAAAACCCAACCCGAACTTGTTGAACTTGGGAGCTACCTCTCACCACACGGCCCCAACCTTGGCGTCCTCAACTATAGCTTTTGCATCTCTCAAAGATGCCATGGAAGATTCGGTTTTGTCTTTCTTAACCTCCTTCAGCTGAGGGGTTTTCAGCATGTGTACCGTCTCAAAGCCTTGAAACGGGGTCTCGTGAATTTCACCATCGACCTCGACATAGCGGAAGGACGCAAGATGGCTCACAATGTATTCTTCTTCAGCACAGACTGTGATAGTTTTCCCTTCAACGAGGTATTTCAGCTTCTGGTGAAGAGTTGATGTGACCGCTCCAGCTTTATGAATCCATGGACGGCCTAGGAGGCAACAGTATTCAGGTTGAATGTCCATGACAAAGAATGTTGAAACGAAAAGTTGAGGGCCGACCTTGATGGGGAGATCCACTTCTCCAAAAACAGATCGTCTAGAGCCATCAAATGCTTTCACAATCAGATCACTAGGCCGGAGTTCAAGACCACCATAGTCAATCTTCATCATGGATTTGGGAAACGTTAAGCGAGGAACCAATATCAACCAACACTCGGGACAAGGTGGTGCCCCGACATTCTATGGAGATATGCAAAGCTCTGTTATGGTTCCGACCCTCTGACGGAAGATCACAATCAGTAAAACCCAAGCCATTGTTCGCTGATATGCTTGCACACACGTTCTCAAATTGTCCAACCAAGATCTCTTGTGGCACGAAAGCGGTGCTCAACAGCTTCATCAAGGCATTACGGTGCACTTCGGAATCTCGAAGCAAAGAGAGAATAGAAATTTCGCAGTGTCCGAGCGAATGGTTAATCACCCGGAAGTCACTCTTGCGGATAAACTTCATAATTTCCTCTATATCCTTCTCTAGGTCAGGATTGGCATTCTGCAGGTCTGGTTGTTTCATAGGTTGCTTGCCCCTAGCTTTGGCAACAGCATCCGCCTTGAGTTGTATTATCGATCGAGAAAATCGCCGCCTGGTCATACCACTACTTCCAAAGAATATTATCGATTAGCAACATCCAACACATCACCCTTCTCAGTTGGGGAAGAGACACATTCCTGTTTCACCCCATGGTAGTAAACATCTGATCTGTAATGCCATGACACAACTTTATCACTTTCATATGGCAAAGGACCAGGCTTGGTAATTGCTAGGGGAATAGACTTTGTTGGTGCAGATATCACAATCGGAGTATAAGGAATGGTAATCACAGATACAACCCACGCCTTAACCTTCTCATCCTTTCGCCCCGATCAAATTGGTAGCCATCATCAATCAAGCACCGAATATTTTCAAGTTCGCACAACCATTAGAGCAATGTTCACACCTATCACAAGTGCCTTCACAACCCGGAAAGACACCTCTTTCAATCACATACTTTGACAAAAGGCAAAGGTGTTTTCACCGAATCAACATTCATGATCGATTAAGGATCTCCCATCCATCATTTGAACAGCCCCATAATGCGCATCGGGTTCGTGGTAACATTTGGTCCAAAGAATCTGCGTCGAGCCTCTAATTCAATGGTCTTGAATCAATGAGGTCTTGCACTTTGCATTTGAATGCATAACAGTTTTCAATACTATGCCCCAAGGTTCCGGAATGAAACTCGCAACTAGCATTGGCATCATAATTTCTGGGCCGTTTATCCAGAGGAGGAGGTGCAAACGCAGGCTTGGGAGTAACCAACTTAAGGTCATTCAAACGGACAAACAGATCTGAGTAGCTCATAGGAATAACATCAAATCTCCTAGGAGTACGATTCTCTTGTTGCCTCTGATTCTGTTGACGAGTCACTTGCTGAGTTAGAGGTTGAGAAGCGGATATGGTCACTGCATTGACCTGAGGTTTGCCTCTACTACCATATACAGCGCTAGCTTCTCCCTTTTCCTTCTTAGGATAACCACTATATGCTTTCTTAGCACCAGAAGAACTTCCTTCAACCTGTTGGATTTTACCGGACTTCAGCCCACTCTCGATCCGTTCACTGTATCGGACCATCTCAGCGAAGCTTGCAGAGGTACTGCATGCAACATAATAATGCCCGGATAGAGTACTGGTGAACATATCAATCATTTCTCGCTCGACCATGGGTGGTTGAACTCTAGCAGCATGTTCTCTCCACTTCTGAGCATATTCTTTGAACGTTTGCCCCGATTTCTTAGACAAACCCAACAGCTGTGTGCGATTCGGAGCCATATCAATGTTAAACTGATACTGCTGGAGGAAAGCATTCACAAGATCACGCCATGTCCTGGTATGGCCTCGTTCCAGATGCATATACCACTCTAGAGATGCCCCAGTAAGACTCTCTTGGAAGAAGTGCATAAGCAACCTCTCATCCTTAGTATAGACCGCCATCTTGCGGAAATAAGCAGTGATATGAGTTTTGGGACAAGTTGCCCCATTGTACTTGTCGAACACTGGCACTTTGAACTTTGGGGGAAGCCTCACTCGAGGTGCCAAACCCAAATCAAACAAATCCATTTCGATAACTCTCGACCTCAATCTTCAACCGCTTCTTCAAACGGTATCTGTGATCATCTGCGGGAAAGTCAACTTCACTACCATTCACAGAGTAAGCTTCATCATTCTGATCAAAATCTACCCCCTGGGAACGAGGACGACCCCGAACACGATGCCCTTGCATCCCATCATCAAAGAAAAACTGCCCTTGAGGTGGAGTAGGTGGTGGGGGAGGAAACCGACCAGTGAGGTGTACACCAACCACGGGGGTCATTGATACCCAAATCAGATTATTAGCCTCAACACGGGTTGGCCAAAAGCATCATTAAACGGATTGGCCGACCATCCTCCCGAACGAGTCCTCTCAACTAAAGCCCTCACTTGCTGACCCGATTCATATTGGTGATGACTCCATGAATTGAGTCATCTCAGTGTCCATCTCAAGGCTTTCATCGCGGACATGTCGCTCGTTGTTCCATCCGTCTTTCTCGCTGTTCGAGTCGGTAACGATGGAAGTTTGCAATCTTTCTGCTAAATAAAAGCAGAAGTCGAGGATGAGAACACCGGACAAAACCTGTTATGCATGGTATGTACAGATATGAATGATATGCATGTTATGCATGTAATGGTATATTTGTACATTTCCAGGACTCTTAACACCTTGACTCAAGTCTTAGGATTTAGCAAGATAATGAATACTGAAAAGCTTAATATCATTGAATCAAAGAAGGTTACAAGCATTTGAATCAACCATTTTTTGCAAATCATATAAAAAGGAGTAATCCCATCAACAAGCCTGATGGTGATTTCCACACAAGACAAATAAAGCATAAATCTAGATATCCGACATAGGAAATCCTTCTGCTCCTGGTGCACCCGATTGAATCTTGAGACGTTCCAATTCTCCAACAGCAAGGGACAATTGAGCTTCTCTCTCTTGAATACGGGATTCATACACCAACTTTTGATTATGCATTTGCTTCTTCAAGTCTTCGATTTGAGCCTTGTATTTCTTTTCCAAGCCGATAACAACCTTTCGGTGCTCTTCCATAGGAATAGAGAAATCTTCAATTCTGGACCTCTTCTTGGTCGAGTCGATGCTTCCCTTTGAAATACTTGAGCTCGTGGAGCCAACCGGTTCTTTGTCCGAGTTGCAACAAGACACCACCGCTAATGCCTCTTTTTCTTCATAAGAGACGATTCGAGCAAGCACCGCTCATAATCTCCTTTAGAAACGGATCCGAATTGACTCGAGGATAAAAGTCCCCGGAATGGAAGGCCACTGACGATCACTATTCTTGTCTTTGACCCATTGGATGTAAGAAGCATAGGCCGTAGGATCTTTCTTACCAAAATATTGACCTCCTTCAAGACGGATACTCTTCCATGCTTGGACAGCTCTAGTCATCATCCCGGTAGCATCAAACACATCATAATATAAAGTTTCTCGCACAAAACTCGCATCAGGAGGCCCAAGCAAAGCATAACCCAACTGTCTCAGAGCAAGAGTTGGATTGTAATTGATACCTCCCCTTATGCCCACGAGAGGGACATTAGGAAAGTCTCCGCACCGGATAATAATCTTCTCACTCTCGCCTTGACATCTCGATCGACCCAATTGATATCGTGAGATGTGAGGCCCATTAGCCTTGGAATCCACCTCATGGTATGCCGAGTGTCAACAAAAGCACCGTTTCGAGGAAGAAAACCTTGAAACCAATGGTATAACAGTGGCGCACAACAATTTACAACTCCACCTTTTCCTTTGAAGCTTCTGGATTGAAGAGAATGATAAACATCTCCTAGCAAAGTCGGAACAGGATTCCGTTGGATAAAAATAGAGATGGCATTCATATCAACAAATTTGGGCTCAGTCGGGAACAAGCACATCCCGTAGATGCAACAAGCTAAAACGGCGTTGAAACCCTTCCAATCTTCCTTGACAAATTTGGCCTTACCTTCCCGGAGAAGAAAACCCAAATGAAAACCCTTCACGGTACCCTTGCTTGCGACATTGGCAGATACCACAGATTTTTGCAAATGAAGAGCCTTGGCGATCTGATCATCGGTCGGTCTCTCCATAGAGGCATGAAAAGGTACCTGATGCAAGATAGGAATGTCTAGGATACTAGAATACTCTTCCAATGTGGGCATCAACAAATAATCAGGAAATACGAAGCACCTCAACTTACGGTCATAAAACTGGAAAAGGGCCTGGAGCCCGTCCTTCTGATAATCGGTCAAAGGAGCTTTCAACCATGTCAGAATCCTTCCATAATCTCGGGGGTAAACGTGAGAACATTCTCAGGTGGAGACTTGTTGGCAAGCAAGAGGAGATTCTCGAGAGCAGGAGCGGGAAATTTGTACACTGGATGACGTCTCTGATTACCCTTCCTTTCAGTATCCATCTTCCAAAACAACCCGACAACTAGACCCAAAGGTAAGAAATCCTGGAAATAACAAATATGCATGTTAAAATATGCAAAAATTTAAAATTTTTCATGAATGCAATGTTTTTTGAATCATGTATCTTGTATGTTAGACCACTGCTGTACTGGACTCTTAGATTAGTATCACAAAGTCTAAAACTTGTCACACAACCAAGATATCATATAGAAACGAATCAGAGAAACACAGGTTCAAAGGTCCGGCATCAAACTGGAGTCCCATAGAAAATACCAGAAAATACCAGGTCACCATCAATAACAAAGTCACCGGCAGTAACGAGTCACCAACAGTACCTGTAGTAATGATATCCCGCCCCAACTCACAGGGTAATTCTAGACTCAACAGGGTATCCCTAATGATAGTCAGAGTCGACGATCCTTTATCGAGTACTTCTCTGACTACACAACAGGGTGTAGGGCGAAAGCACCGTCAATCGAACCTCGTCTGAATTTGGTACTCCATGCCTCCTCACACGCACCACGGGATGCGGATTCGACATGGACATCCATCTAGCCTATGTGTCACGGGTCGGGTAGTTGGCCTTTACCTCAAGTAACACCCACCCGCATCAAGAGATAAACCAAAGACAAAGCAGCCCGTATACGTGATATATGAAAGCAAGAATATGCCACATAGAATGTAATGCAGAGCATACAGAGGATGCTAAAGCGATAAAGCAGATAAACACCCAATAGACATGAAAAAGAAAGCTAGGATCAACTCCTGATCGGCCCAAAGACAGTCCAGACGATCTCAAGCAGAGTCGCCACCGAAAACACCCATGAACCTCCGACATGATAACTAGGTATCAAATAGAGTCGCCATCGAACGTCTTTTATCTCACGAGGGAGAAAGGGAAACATCGAGTAAACCTGGGGGAGAAATCGCGGTCCTATAACCGTGAAATCGAGAGAATCTAGGTAAGGGAGTTAGTTACGCGAGGGGAAGGGATTAGCACCCCACACGCCCGTAGTACTCTACGGTATCCACTTTCTAAATCTAGCTAAAGGGTGTGTTATATCTACGCTTAATCGCTAATCATGCATGAAAAAGAAAAGATAAAATAAGAAACCACGGGGAAAAGAAGGAAGTATTTACAAAGTTTGCTCGATCGAGCCCCGTGACAAGATGCCTACGATTCCGCTGCAATGGGAAAGTCGAGCGTCGTAGTTCGGCTCACTTATTTTGGTGTGTTTTGTGTTTTTTACTTGTGAAAAAGGTTTTAAACACGAAAGAAATAAAGCGCGCAAAGGCGAAAAGAGTTGGTGTTGGTTGGTTGTTTTTACCTTGAGAAAGGAGTTTAAACCATTATTAATTGTTTTGAGTTTAGAGGGAAAACCAAGTTTTAGTTTTAATCACATACAGCATGCAAAAAGAAACTAGTAAAGCAAAAGGTTAGACCTATGGTTTAGGATGCTAGGGAATCTCTACCTATGTTGACATGCAAAGGATGTGAATCCTAATGTCTAGGCTAAAGAACCAAACCTAACCAAAGGAACCTGCAAGAAATAAACAAGCAAATATGCACAGATCACAAGTAGAATTGCCCTAAACGGGTCTTTAAATAAACCAGAGGGGTTCCTGAACATGCTCCAGCTACGGAAGCCCCATCATGCATCTCTATTCCTACATCTCATGGCAAAAGAAAGTCAGAAGCCCTACTCTCATGATATCTAGGAAAGTCAAAGAGAATGCGTAAACAAAGGTAGAAACTACCAAACGGATATAGAATCCGAAGAGCAGCGCGAGCTAATGAAATACTCCGGAAAACTTCAAGTACTACGGTCATGCAATAAAAGTAAACCGGTGAGAATCTCTCAAAGCATCGAAATAAGCGGAATACGTGTCGATACACATCCGGCGACAACGCCGCAAGAACGGATAAGGCAAACAAAACAAGTTAGAAATGATGTACACGGGTGTACAAACTCAACCAAAACCCGCAAGAAGGAGTTAGACCCAAAAGCAAATAAAGGAAAAGTGTATGATATCGGAGAAACGAGCCGCATATGCATGCGCCGTATCCCCGCAAGAAATGGAGTGCAAACAGAGCTGCATGGCTAAGGTGACTACCGCTCACCATTAGAATCGAAAAATCGTAAAAATCGTAAAAATAAACTGAAGACCGCTTAGCGCTGTATACCGCGCTGCGCGCCATGTAACCCAAAAGTCGAACATTTACGCTTAGCTCTCGACCGCGCTACACGACCGCAACCCGTAAAAATCGCTTTTGATCCGAACCACTTGTTTATGATGTTTTCATGCGACAGCTCGATCCGTATCGTCGGGCAAAAATCCAGCTATGAATGAGAGTTAAATGAGCATGCATGGAATGCCAATCGACCGATAAAACCAATGCTCATATCGAAGTAATGCATGAACATGTGAGGAATGCAAATCGAACGATAAAACCAATGCTCATATCAAAGTAATGCATGAACATGTGAGGAATGCAAATCGAACGATAAAACCAATGCTCATATCAAAGTAATGCATGAACATGTGAGGAATGCGAATCGACCGATAAAACCAATGTTCATATCAAAGTAATGCATGAACATGTGAGGAATGCAAATCGAACGATAAAACCAATGCTCATATCAAAGTAATGCATGAACATTGTAATACGGTGAACTGACTTTTGTAGGATTTTTTGTATCCAAATGTGCGGATAGCAAGAGTCGCCACCGACTTTTATTTTTATCCAATTAAGGGAAGGTAAAAGTACAGAAAAAGACCTTCGTTAGATTCTGAGTACGGGAGAATGGTTATGAAAAGGGAAGGTATTAGCACCCCTTTCCATCCGTAGTTATCTACGGGCTCTTAGTTGCTCTTAGATCACTTTAAAAAACTTGTGCTTTCTGTGTGTTTGAAAAAATGTTTTGAAAAGGCATTTCGCTTTGACTTTGTAATGATTCATGTAGGAATGTATACAAAGTGTTCGGAAATGTTTTGTTTTGGAAAGAGTTTGAACTTTGACAAAAAGTGTGTGGTGTGAAAAGCATTTTGATAGAGCAAGCAACTAAAAGTCTTATTACCTACTCAGAATTGGTCGTTGCATCGCTTACGCTCCTTTAGAATAGCGCTAGCCATACCATTAGTTAGTAGGTAGCTCCATTCGCTGGATGTAAGCGGACATTCGGGACATCGGATGGTCATAGAAGGCAACTTGTAGGAGATATCCTAGCACATTCAAGGGACTATCATCATTTTCGTAGGCGACAATCGAGGGTCAAGATCATGTATTCGGAGGCGACATCGGGTCTATGATCTTGTATCAAGGGACTATGATGATTTGTTTTGAAGGCAACGGTGCTAGAATACCTCTACGTTCGAGGGACATGACCATTTGAATTCGTAAAGGCAACGAGAGAGAATTACCCTAAGGGGTGCATGTGTGAAAAAGTGTGTTGAATTCAGATATTTTATCTTGAAGATTAGAGTGAGCTATTGTTGATTGTTATCTTGCCATACACGCCTAATTACTAGCAGTTATAGGGTGCGGAAATTAAAATGCGGAATGTAAAAGTGCGGAAAGGTAAATCCTACGCTATTACATGGCTTTGGGGCAGATACATAATTTAAAAGGCGGAAAAGTAAAAATCCTAATTAAACTATTACAACCCATATGCAATTACATTATTGAAAAATGAAATAAAAATGGAAGAATCGTCTGAATCGGATGAACCTGTGAAACAAACGAGAAATCGGAAAATATGATGAAATTGAAATAAGAGAAAATGTTAGGAAAAATGCAAATTTTAATATAAGAAAATTAATGCATGCTGGGAATAAGATACATATACTAAGATAATTTTTTTGGAATTTTTAAATGTATTTTAGTAATTAAAAGCTAATTTAATATGATTTAAATGCTAAAATCAAAATAAAAATAAATATGCATGCAAAATTATATTTTTTAATTTTATAAATTAAATAAAGATTTTATAAAACTACTGTAAAAAGAAAATTATTTTTTGAAGATTTTTTAATGCGTAAATAAAATATAGAAAAGAATTAAAATAGAATAGAAAATATTAAAATAATGAAAATATGAAAATAATTGAGTTTGGAAAAAGTGAAAAAAGGGATTGTCTGAACCAGGAATCGAACTGGGGGCATCCCTTTCAAACCTTGAAAACCAATATGCTGACCAATTGAGCTGGGCGTGCATCCATGTTTGGAATTTGAAAACAATGCAAATATAAGAGTGAAACGTGTCATGGATGTTTGAAATTCAAACGCAGTCAGCAGGTGGGTCCCAGTTGTTTTGAATGGACGAATGGGAACGCCCGCTATGCCACGCCAACCATGCCGGAGTCGATCGAAGTCAACGACGCCGAGCCCTAGCTCCGCCTTCTCCGATCAAACAAAATCAAACCGCAAAACACAACGATTAAATGGAAAAGGAGGACCCTACCCCTAAGTCGGACCCGCGAATCGATTGGTGGCCTTAGTTTCGCTAAAATGCCAGATCACACGGTTCGATCAAACAGCTCGAAAAGCCCTAAGAATGGCAAATCGCTTTCCTAACGCAAGCATCAAAACGATGACCCGTAATGTCCAAAGGAACCTCATGAACACATAGCAAACGTTAGAATCAATTGAAACAGTGGTAATAAAATACGAATTCAAGAAAAACCGCTATGTATGCATGTATATGGCTTGTTTCAATTGTTTTGATCATTGCTTTGATGTATACTTACTCATACTTACCCTTAGAGCACGCTTGAGTGCTTGAGAGAGAAAGGGCGGAGAAGAAAATTCAATTTTCAAGAATGTTGAAAATTTTGCAAGAGTTTTGGCTTGTTTTCTAGGTTAGATTCCTCTTTGTGCCGTACAATGCTTGATATTTATAGGAGAGTTCGAGTGCAATAAGAGTGAAAAAGATCCATTCATCAATGTGCAAATATTTCCATTTAAGATAAAATCAAATATTGAAAAATATATGATTTTTCTCATGAATGCAAGGCTATCACGAATTTGGTAAGGATCATGGGCCTTCTTGGACATTTAGAAAGATATAAAATCATTCCTTTTGAAAAATATATTTGATTATATTTTATATAATTTATTTTGAATTAAATGTTATAAAATTCAAATATAAATCATAAAAATAGAAAATAACCAAGGCCAAGCATTTATGGGTCAAGAACAAGGTCATGAACAAGTTTGGATCAAAAGATTATAGGCCCATTTGGAAAATTTTGCAATTTGACCAATATGTCCTTTTGTGCAATCATTCAAAATTCCAACTTCGAATAGTGTATCTTGCTCAATTTTCCACTTTTTGAGAGTTCTTGGACTTTTGAAAGCTCTAGGAGTCCTCTAAACAATGTCTTTGGTTTCACTTCAATTGGAGTTACCATGCTCAATATATCCTCAAAACAAAAAGTTGACTTTTGTTGACTTTGAAAATGACCAGAATGTTTTGAGCTATACCTCTCAAATGAAGCATTTTTGACATTCTTGTGAGACATGAAGTTGTAGAGAATTGAATTTCCTTCAAAACAAGAGGTGGTGGAGAAATTTCGAGAAAGTATGAGAAAGTTATGGTCACCAAAGTTCATTGACTTTTCATCTAGAAACCCTAATTTAGTAAGTTTGACTTTGGGCAAATCTTGAGTTTTCTTGATGAATCATGATCAACCCTTGATCAAATGATGAATGTAACTTCAAAATGAGGATGTTGACCAAAAATCGAAGTTTTGATCAGATGTTGACCACAGCTTGACTTTTGACCAATACAACCGATTTTCAACCATCCGAGCAATTGTCCGAGGAAACTTGACTTGTAAGGCTTGAAACTTGACATGGAGAATCTTTGAAGCATATGAGGAGGCATGAAACCATTGAGGTGTTAGAAGTCCATCCGATCGAGGAATGCCAAACCCTAGTTTGGGTTGATTGTCTAAGAGGAGTTTGTCCGATCAACTCTTGAGGAATCCTTGAGCATGGATGTATGGAATGTCTTGAGAAACATGAGGGCAAATTTGGGGTATGATACCTGCCCTGCTCAATCTTCTTGTACCGAAGGGTTAGATTGGCATGCCTTGCCTTTCGTGACCTGAAGGGAGAAGATGATTGAACACTCGAGTACACCTGAAAATTTGCACTCGCCGTTGATGACGCGGGAATGGGCTTATAGATGCCATTTGGAGAATCGCTGGGGAATGAGTCGTACGCTAGACTCGAGATTGTTGTATAGATAGGAGAGCTGTCGGAGATGGGCTTAAGATGCCATCTGGAAAGACCGATGCTGGGGGAGTGAGCCGTACGCTAGGCTCTGTAGATGCTTCTGGAAGGAGATGGGCTTAGGATGCCATCCGGAGGGAGTCGTACGTTAGACTTCGTGTCCACTTTGAGTGGAGTTGTTGGTCTGTATTGATTTTTAACCAAATATGCAGCATTCTGAAGGTAGAGAAATGTTGACAAGTGGTCGGAGATGGGCTTAAGATGTCATCCAAGGCAACCGAGTCGTACGCTAGACTCTCGTAGTTGCTGTTGATAATAAGAAAGGAGTCAGAATAGTTCTTCGTGTCGACTACTCGGGGATGTAATGTGGATATCTCCTCGTAGCATCGGTGTTGATCCACCGCTTATCGGAGGATAACTCGTGATCGTCGGATAGGGTTTCCGTCCGCTCGGTATTAATCCCGGACTGCTTATGCCGTAGTGACTTTCACCTGCTTTGGAGAAAACAAGAGAAACTTTGATAGAATATTGTTAGTCTTATGCAAAGTATGATGCATGACGATGTGTATGAATGACATATGCACGAATTATGACATTTATGAATAATGTATGAATAATGAATGTTGTGGTATTTCAAAACATATCCATCTTGAGGAAGATGCGGATGTTCTGCCTGATAATGAAGTGAGCGGAAACCCTGCTTGGGGAAGGAGAAGGATGATAACTTTGATTTCCTCTGATGCACTATCTGACCATGTCTTGAGCCTAAATACTGCTGAGGATGATAAAGATCGAGTAACGTGCTGTTGAAGATCTCATACATAAACTCGGCTGGGGAGAAGTTAGGAGGTACTCTACTGGGGAATCTTGTGTATAGATCCTACTGAAGAGTATTTTGATAAGGCGCCCATCGGGATTTAGGTGTAAATCTTGCCGGAGAGCGCTTGATAGTTACCGAGACCGGTTAGAAGGATCCGGGGCCTGTAATCTCGGGTCGAGGTATAAGGGTGTAGGTTTCTCTCGTGCGCTATCCGACCAAGTTTCAAGTCGGATATCGCTGCCGGGAAAGGGAATTGCCGGAGGATATCTGGAGATGGCCGCCTCATTGAGATGAAGTGCTCGGGAGATAAAATCGCTAATGACGATGAAGTTTGGGATATCGTGACTAGTGGAAGGGAATCCATACTGCTGGGGAGAGTTTGCAGGAGTGGTATCTCGGGGATCCCGCCTGGGGAAATGCATTGGTGACTTTCGCCGCTATCTCAATTCTCAAGTCCGTGGTAAGTACTTTGTATGCTCACTTTTCGCATGCTTATAACAAGTTTTTATTGTCGGATGCATATAATCATTCAAAGCAGACGTTGGACTTTATGCAAACAACAACACACGAGAATTGTAAAGAGAAAGAAACTTGCATTTATTTTGACAGGTGGCGTATGGCCAAGTAGTTTATACAAGAGAAAGGTAAAAGGCTATGCGGAAACAATCTCGTTAAGTTCCAACTATGCTAGTACTCATATATTTCAACTATCTCATCTCCTTGCTGTCAGTAGAAAGTGATTGAATTGATTTTCGCCATTTGAACTTGAATGCTGATAGTAGTCTGAAAGTAGGTGATCTGGAAGAGACATAGTCGACGCTTAAATCCCTAACTTTGCCTAGACCGCCTTTTTCGGTTTTCACCACGGATACTTTTTGCCCAAGCCGCTTTTCGTGTTTTCGACTTGCGGTGTACATATTTTGTATATATCCTTAACTTTGCCCGAACCCTTTGGTTCGCCAGATGCCCTTACTTTTGCCTAGGTTCGTCGACCTAGCGGGTCTCTTTTATGCGTAGTATTTTTGACTATGTCTCGCTCACTGTGGGAAGTCTTCACCGTCCATGGTGCTAAGTATCATAGTCTACCGAAAATACTGTCTTGACTACAAATGGTCCCTCATAGGTGGGAGTCCACTTGCCCCTGGGATCACCTTGTGGAAGAATGATGCGCTTGACTACTAGATCGCCGACTTGGTAGACTCGGTGCTTGACCTTCTTGTTAAATGCTCTGATCATTCGCTTCTGATAAATCTGTCCATGGAAAATGGACGCTAGTCGTTTCTCATCAATCAAGTTGATCTGGTCAAGGCGAGTCTGGACCCAATCGTCTTCGCCTAATTCTGCGTCCTGAAGGACTCTGGTTGAGGGTATTTGTACCTCGATGGGTAGGACGGCTTCCATACCGTACACAAGAGAGAAGGGAGTTGCCCGTTGATGTTCGTACTGTAGCGATAACCATGAAGAGCAAATGGTAACATCTCATGCCAATCTTTGTAAGTCACTATCATCTTGCTATTCTTCTAGAGAGACCAGGTTTCTCAAATATGTATTTTATCGGATCCATCTTGGAGATCAACAAGGTAGTGTGAGCCAACATATACTGTCTTAGTCGGCGAGCAGCCCAAGCCAAAGCGTTGCAAGTTTTCTCGAGCGTGAGTATCTTGTTTCACAATGGTAAACTTTATGCTAAGGTAGTATATTGCATGCTCTTTTCGACTGTGACTCGCCATGTTGCCCCAACACACACCCCATCGAGTTCTCTAACACCGCAAGTACATGATAAGAGGTCTTCCTTGGTAGGCGGCATTAGGATGGGAGGATTTAAGTACTCCTTGATTTTGTCAAAAGCGATCCGCAATCGCTGCTCCATTCTACCACTTGATCTTTCTTTAATAACTTGAAGATTGGCTCACAAGTAGCGCTTAGGTGTGCAATGAATCGCAATGTAATTCAATCGGCCCAAGAAACCTCCGACTTCCTTCTCTGACGGAGCGGCATCTCTTGTATGGCTTTAACCTTGGGGATCAACTTCAATACCTTTACCATCGACAACAAGCCCTAGGAGTTTACCGGATCCGACTCCAAAAGTGCACTTGTTAGGATTAAGTCTTAGTCTCACTTCTTCAACTCACAAACAATTTCGCAAATGATCGAGATGCTCTTCCTCCGTCTGTGATCGAGCTATCATGTCGCCGACGAGACCTCTATCTCGTGATGAATCATGTCATGAAATAATGTCACCATAGCACGCCGATAAGTGGCGCCGCTCTTCATCCGAACGACATAACTTTGTAGCGTAAGGTCCCCACTGTAACAAAAGTAGTCTTCCATGTCTTCGAGCCATTTTGATCCGATTGTAACCGAGAAACCATCCATGAAGGAGAAAACCTTATGTCGAGCGGTGTTGTCAACCGTAACATCAATATGAGGAAGTGGAAAATCGCCTTCTGACTTGCCTTGTTCAGATCTCTAATCCACACACATTCGCACTTTACCATCCTTCTTAGGTACGGGTACCACATTTGCAACCCATCGATAAGAGGTGACAGCTAAGAAACCGCGTTGAACTGTTTATAACTTCGCCTTTGATTTTCTCGATATCTCGTGACGATACGACGGACCTCTCGCTTCACGGGAGAAAACCTTCTTTGTTGGTAACCGTGCACCACAATATCAATGTCTAAACCCGCATGTCTTCGTATGACCAAGCAAAACCTCGTAGTCTCGTAGCATCCGTACTCAACCTTTCTTTAACACTGCTCTCAAGACCCGCTCCTATCTTGATCTCTTTCTCGTCTTCGTTAGTACCCAAATTCACAACCTCAACTTGCTCTTCGTGGTGGCAGATAACTCGATCTTCTTGCCAGTAACCGACAAGTTCTCCGGCACCACAATCTTCCTCACTTTCGCCTTCGGCTTGGTAGATCGGATTATCAAGTCATATTTAGCACTAGCATAGTCATATTAACGAGATTCGGAGTGATTCTGCAGTGTATCATGTGGGTGTGTGTAAGAACACATAGCCTTTTGAAGGGGTGATAAAAGTAAAAGAAAGAAAAACACAAATGAATGCAAAAGTCCAACGAATTGAATGAAAATACGCAAACGACAAAATAAAAACCCTCGCAAACGAGCCATGATGCCCCGGGTAAGGCACTAGGCTTTAGAGTTTATTGTTCAAAACATAAAGAAATACGAAAAGCAAACAAGACAAAAATGATTACTCCTGACTAAAGGAGATTGGTATGACGTCTTCGGTCTTCCAATTGCTGAGCCCACGATCTGGAGTTGGATAGACCCATTTGCTGATGTCGAAGTCGCTGTCGTTGTCTTCTATAGCATGAATTCCACTCTGACTGATACGGAGAGGAAGTTGGCCGGCACGTTCGCGGCGTATCATCTTCTGACCCTTGATGGTGAATCCTAAACCAGTCTTGTCAAATTTGAAAGGAAGATCAGGGAGCTGACCCCAAATAGCACTACCTTCTTCAACAGCAGCTTGAGCATCTTTCAACGAGGCCATTCTAGGAGGAGCTTGTGCAACTTCAGGAGTAACAGGAGAGTCAACAGGCATGACTCTGGGGACTGTTTCGAAAGCTTGACAGGGAGTCTCAACGAATTCACCTTCCATCTCGAGATATCGGAATGACTGTAGATGACCGACCATATACTCTTCTTCACCACACATTGTAACGACCTTCCCTTTCACCGTACTTCACCGATGTAAGGTAGAGGTAATACCGCCCCATGTATCCAAGGGCGTCCAAGTAGGCAAGAGTAAGCTGGACGAATGTCCATCACAAAGAATGTAGAGTCAAAAGTCTGGGAACCGACTTTGACAGGCAGAGTGAGCTCTCCAAGTACTGTTCGCTTAGAACCATCAAAAGCTCGCACGATAATGTCACTGGGTCTCAGAACCAACCCTTCGACATCAAGGCGATCAAAAGCAGTCTTTGGTAGGATGTTCAGAGCAGAACCGGTATCCACCAAAACATGAGATGGTAGTGCCCTTGCATTCCATGTAGATGTGCAAGGCTTTGTTATGTTTTCTTCCCAGAGTCAAATCAAGATCGAGAAGCCTAGGCCGTTGTTGGCAGCCAGCTAGCAATACAAACTTCGAATGGTCAAGAGTAGTGTCTTATGCACATGAGCATTCTTCTAAACTTCACCAAGGCATTAGTATGAGCCTCGAGCACAAGAGCAGAGCAAGTATGGAGATCTTGGACGGAGTCTCGTCCCAACTGCTCCACAACATTGTAGTCACTTTTCTTGATAATCTTCTAATTTCTCCATTTCTTGTTTGAGGTGTCTTCAAAGAACTTCCTTTGGTACTTCGTTGAAAGATGAGTCATCGGTTCTTTCCTCGGCCGGGAAATTGGTTGAGTAGCGGAATGCGAATGGAGTCGCGTGTGTCTTTGGAGGAGAGATTGAGAGAATACCTTCCTGCTCGTCACCCTACTTGATCCTGATGTTGTCAATGTCGAATGGAAGCTTCAATCGAAGGTCTTCAATGGTCGAGGGTCTTGCTTGACGCCATGATAGTAAACATCACCCATAATTCCAAGGGATAGCCTTGTCGAGGAATATGGAACGGTCCGGAGAAGTGATAATGAGAGGTGCCACTCTAGGCAGGATCAACAGAGGAAACTTATGGTGTTAATATCAAGATAGTCTTCGGGAACTCGTCACCCCATCCGGTTACCTTAACATCTTCAATAGGAATCTTGTAGCTCTCAGGAACGGAGTACTTCACCATGTAATCATACTTTCCGCTTGGCTGCCCCAAGGTATCCCACACAGATGGTACAGTTTCACTTGCATTGTCAATCTTCAACTTAGACAATTCTTCATAGCTTCCGCATGTGGTTTCAAGAATAGTATCTCACGGTTATCCATCATGCACTGAACACGTCTTCTCAACCAAGCACAACCATCAGGTGCAGATGGGCACCAACGACAATTCTCTAGGCATCCTAGATTGATACCGGCTTGCAGCAAGTTCTTCTTAACAGTCATCAGAGGAATGGTCAAGTCATCTATGTTGAAAACATAAGTATCGTCACCAACAACATTGGAATTCTTGTCATGGTTAGGTATAGGAGCGTTGATCACATTCGGCGTCTCAACGGGAGGGTCAAACTCAATCTGCTTAGCTTCAATCATATCCTCGAATCTTGTTCTTCGTGAGCCCAACAATTGTCGTTGTCGTGCCTCGGCTATTGGAATGGTAAGCACACTTAGCATTAGGATTGTATCTCGAGAAGAAGTGTTGACATTCGAGGAGGATCCTCAAGGTAATCAACTCGCTTTCAACATGTGTTGCAAGGCTTACATCGGCATATTGATCTTCGTGAACCGCCTCGTGGCGCTGCTCGCTACGCTGTCTCACCGAGGTCAGGCCGATGTAGGATCGAGATCACAACGCCCCACAGATTGAGCGCGGTCGGTCTTGGCTCGGCTTTTCCGACCATACAAGATTAATTTCTTTCTTACCACCAAACGATTTCTTCGCAAGATTGAAGATGACTCTACATGAATCTTTCCACTCTTGATACCACTTCGCGTCGTCAGAAGTATCACCGTGAATCCGTCAAGAGTTTCCAATCGATGATTAAAGAATGGGCCCGCTGTTCCCATAAACATATCAACCAACTCCCTATCGACAAGGGTGGTGAACTCGCTAGATCTCTCCATTTCGAGCATACTCTTTGAACTTCTCATCACGACCCATAGACATGCTTTGTAGTTGCATGCGAGTGGGTGTCAATTCAAGATTGTACATACTCTTCAGAAAGCATCCGCTAAGTCACCCAAGTACGAATACGCCATTCTCTAGTCGATAGTACCATTCCAACCGAGTTCGGATAAACTCTCTTGAAAATAATGCATCCATAACTTTCTCATCAAGGGATTGATCTTCTGAACATAGGATTTCAAATGCAGCTTCGGACAAGAAATGCCATCATACTTGGCAAAAGTAGGAACTTTGAATTTGGGAGGAATCACAACACCAGGAACAAGACTCAGGTCATCGAAATTCAGCCCAGACATTTTCAGATTTTCCACAGCATTCAGACGGTCTTCAAGTTGTTTGTACTTGTCATCTTCATCAGAGTACTGGTCATCATCATAGTGGTCTTCTTTGTCTTTCTCAGGCTCACGCTGGTCGTCTTCGTTGCCCTTGACACTCCCCTCAGTCTTGACACTTCCTTCTGAGAGCTCTATCCTACTAACCACTTTAGGACCCCCTTTGTAGCGTCTGCCCATGTTGAGTAGACCCACAACCTTCTTCTTCTTCTTGTTGATGAGCTTCTTCAGATCTTCTTGGCCTTGGACCAAGCTAGTGAACATCTGCTGAAACTGAGCATTCTGAACCTGGAGATCTTTGACAGTTTGTTCGAGAGCCATTGCTGCTAAAATAAATAGCAAGAGGATGAGAAAACCAATCTCCAATGTACCTGTGATGCAATGTTATGCTATGCTATGCGATGTTTATGCGAATGCAATGCAATGTTTTCAAGGACCTCTAGGATTTAAATTTGTTAAACAAAGCAATGAACAAACAAATATTAGTTTTCTTTTTATTCTTTTTCTTTTTAAGTACAAAGGATAGTTCAATACAATAAAAGAAAAACAATATAAAGCTTCTAGGTCTCCCATGGGCGCTTCTCTTGGTGCCGAGGTAGGCTGATGTTGCGCCTCGTGAAGTAGCTTGGTCAACTCTAACACTTTCTTCTCACTTGCATAACGCCGAGCTTCAAAGGTATCCTCTTCTTAAGTCGAATCCAGATCTCTTCAAGTCTTCAAAATCAGAGGCATGTCGATGGAGAAAAGATAGGTACGCCACCTATAGCAACAGTTCCATAATCACCGGTAGAACAGCGCGAATGGCATCATGAGGTTTTGAGCTCGAGCTCGCACTCCATTTGAGGTAAGGTTCCCAAGGAGTGGGGTTTTGGTGCCCCAAAGTCTTGGTATCTTCTTTACCATGCCCCAAGCGTGTATAAACCTTCGTCGGTAATTCTGGAGATCATGACTGTAGTCGAACACAATGTCTTGGAGAAGCATATCATGTGGACCATCTCTTCGAGCAAACCCAAACTGACGTAGAGCTAGAGAAGGGTTGTAATACTCCCTTATACCAAAAAGTGGCACATTAGGGAATTCTCCACAACGCCAATGAAGGTAAAGTCCTTTGAGAGATAAGACTCCAACAGATATCTGAATGAGAGAGTGACATTAACCTTTGAGACCATTTCATCCTTTGTTCGTTCTTCAAAACTGATGGAGGAAGGTGCGAAATAAACCACCTGGAAAGTAACGGGATGCAACACATGAGAGTGCCTTGTCTCTTAGTAGTACGAGTGTGGAGAGAATGTAGAATATCCCCAAGTAAAGTAGGCATCGGATTACGGTAAGGAACAACTTGATGGCGTTGACATCTATGAATTGATCCGAGTTAGGGAATAGAACCAAACCATAAATTAGCAAGGCCACAATGTTTTCAAATGCATGGAAACTCATAACTTTGAGGAACTCTCGAGCTTTCTTAATCAAGAACTTGGCAAGTAAACCCTTAACTCCACTTCTAGTTTCCCAATTGGATTCAATGTCTGAGCGCTTAGGATGTAAGGCTGATGCGATGTCTTCGCACTTAGGACCTTTTCTAAACCGTGAATGGCATTTGGTCAAGAATAGGTATCCCAAGTAGCTTAGAGAACTCTTCCAAGGTAGGAACTAACTGATAGTCTGGAAATGTAAAGCAATGGTGCTTCGGATCAAAGAACTGGAATAGGACATGCATCATATCTTCTTCAAAACCGGAGATAACCAAATCAAGTAGATAACCATGTCTTTTGATGAACTGAGCATGGTCGGGAATTTCTGAAACCAATTCTTTGAGCTGAGAAGGTATACCCACAAAGTTGATTCGGATAGTCTTTCTAGAAGCCATAACACCTACAAAATAGAGCAAAGATAAATCCCTAGGTCCTTGAAATGGTTAGATATGATATGCAATGCGGATGATGTCATGATGTCATGTATAGCACACACAAACAATTCACACAATGAGCCTATGGTTTAAGGCTTGCATGAGGTCTAGGTGATTACCCCACCAAAAATTTGAGTTGGTTCATCCTGTCCTATAATAGTAACCGGGTTCTAGGAATCTCACATCATTGATCTTTCTCGTAGGCGCTTATTTCAATACGACTACCAAGTGGTCGATCGAAAATGTCCCAAAAGTCCGATCTCAATGAGCGTAGCATCGAGTATCAACCAACCTCGTCTACACTCAAAGCCGCCATCTCACTACCTTCTAATGGCCAAGATGGGTCAATTAAGGTTCTAAAGTTTAGTTAGCGCTGATGACACCACGCAGAAGCCAAATACTATCCTCAACTTGGAAATGAGGAGCATCGGGACAACCAAAGTGTCACGCTAACGTAGCCATCATATTGACCGTTAAGTTATACGTCTAGCGGTCGCAATGATCTAATGCCACTTACCTAAAAGGAAACCCGGATCCGGGTGTAGGATCCCCCAACAATATAATACCCAAGCAACCCTTAAAGATAAAGCAAGAAAGTCAAACAGAAAGCAATAAAAATGATCTAGAAATCCCTAAGATAATTCTCTCTTTAGGGTGTGTCCCCGGCAGAGTCGCCAGTTCTGTAATACGGTGAACTGACTTTTGTAGGATTTTTTGTATCCAAATGTGCGGATAGCAAGAGTCGCCACCGACTTTTATTTTTATCCAATTAAGGGAAGGTAAAAGTACAGAAAAAGACCTTCGTTAGATTCTGAGTACGGGGAGAATGGTTATGAAAAGGGAAGGTATTAGCACCCCTTTCCATCCGTAGTTATCTACGGGCTCTTAGTTGCTCTTAGATCACTTTAAAAAACTTGTGCTTTCTGTGTGTTTGAAAAAATGTTTTGAAAAGGCATTTCGCTTTGACTTTGTAATGATTCATGTAGGAATGTATACAAAGTGTTCGGAAATGTTTTGTTTTGGAAAGAGTTTGAACTTTGACAAAAAGTGTGTGGTGTGAAAAGCATTTTGATAGAGCAAGCAACTAAAAGTCTTATTACCTACTCATTATTGGTCGTTTTCGTACTGTTTACGTTCCTTTAGAATAGCGCTAGCCATACCATTAGTTAGTAGGTAGCTCCATTCGTTGGATGTAAGCGGGACATTCGAAGGGACATCGGATGGTCATAGAAGGCAACTTGTAGGAGATATCCTAGCACATTCGAAGGGACTATCATCATTTTTCGTAGGCGACAATCGAGGGTCAAGATCATGTATTCGGAGGCGACATCGTGGGTCTATGATCTTTGTATCGAAGGGACTATGATGATTTGTTTTGAAGGCAACGGTGCTAGAATACCTCTACGTTCGAGGGACATGACCATTTGAATTCGTAAAGGCAACGAGAGAGAATTACCCTAAGGGGTGCATGTGTGAAAAAGTGTGTTGAATTCAGATATTTTATCTTGAAGATTAGAGTGAGCTATTGTTGATTGTTATCTTGCCATACACGCCTAATTACTAGCAGTTATAGGGTGCGGAAATTAAAATGCGGAATGTAAAAGTGCGGAAAGGTAAATCCTACGCTATTACATGGCTTTGGGGCAGATACATAATTTAAAAGGCGGAAAAGTAAAAATCCTAATTAAACTATTACAACCCATATGCAATTACATTATTGAAAAATGAAATAAAAATGGAAGAATCGTCTGAATCGGATGAACCTGTGAAACAAACGAGAAATCGGAAAATATGATGAAATTGAAATAAGAGAAAATGTTAGGAAAAATGCAAATTTTAATATAAGAAAATTAATGCATGCTGGGAATAAGATACATATACTAAGATAATTTTTTTGGAATTTTTAAATGTATTTTAGTAATTAAAAGCTAATTTAATATGATTTAAATGCTAAAATCAAAATAAAAATAAATATGCATGCAAAATTATATTTTTTAATTTTATAAATTAAATAAAGATTTTATAAAACTACTGTAAAAGAAAATTATTTTTGAAGATTTTTAATGCGTAAATAAAATATAGAAAAGAATTAAAATAGAATAGAAAATATTAAAATATTGAAAATATGAAAATAATTGAGTTTGGAAAAAGTGAAAAAAGGGATTGTCTGAACCAGGAATCGAACTGGGGACATCCCTTTCAAACCTTGAAAACCAATATGTCACCAATTGAGTCAAGGCATCCATGTTTGGAATTTGAAAACAATGCAAATATAAGAGTGAAACGGTCATGGATGTTTGAAATTCAAACGCAACCAGTGGGTCCCAGCTTGTTTTGAATGGACGAATGGGAACGCCCGTTATGCCACGCCAACCATGCCGAGTCGATCGAAAACGACGCCGAGCCCTAGCTATTGCCTTCTCCGATCAAACAAAATCAAACCCGCAAAACACAACGATTAAATGGAAAAGGAGGACCCTACCCCTAAGTCGGACCCGCGAATCGATTGGTGGCCTTAGTTTCGCTAAAATGCTCAGATCACACGGTTCGATCAAACAGAAAAGCCCTAAGAATGGCAAATCGCTTTCCTAACGCAAGCATCAAAACGATGACCCGTAATGCCAAAGGAACCTCATGAACACATAGCAAACGTTAGAATCAATTGAAACAGTGTAATAAAATACGAATTCAAGAAAAACCGCTATGTATGCATGTATATGGTTTGTTTCACTTGTTTTGATCATTGCTTTTGATGTATACTTACTCATACTTACCCTTAGAGCACGCTTGAGTGCTTGAGAGAGGTCGGAAAGGGCGGAGAAGAAAATTCAATTTTCAAGAATGTTGAAAATTTTGCAAGAGTTTTGGCTTGTTTTCTAGGTTAGATTCGCCCTTTTGTGCTGTACAATGCTTGATATTTATAGGAGAGTTTGGAGTGCAATAAGAGTGAAAAGATCCATTCATCAATGTGCAAATATTTCCATTTAAGATAACATCAAATATTGAAAAATATATGATTTTCTCATGAATGCAAGGCTATCACGAATTTGGTAAGGATCATGGGCCTTCTTGGACATTTAGAAAGATATAAAATCATTCCTTTGAAAATATATTTGATTTTATATTTTATATAATTTATTTTTGAATTAAATGTTATAAAATTCAAATATAAATCATAAAATAGAAAATAACCAAGGCCAAGCATTTATGGGTCAAGAACAAGGTCATGAACAAGTTTGATCAAAAGATTATAGGCCCATTTGGAAAATTTTGCAATTTGACCAATATGTCCTTTTGTGCAATCTGCAAAATTCCCCAACTTCAATAGTGTATCTTGCTCAATTTTCCACTTTTTGAGAGTTCTTGGACTTTTGAAAGCTCTAGGAGTCCTCTAAACAATGTCTTTGGTTTCACTTCAATTGGAGTTACCATGCTCAATATATCCTCAAAACAAAAGTTGACTTTTGTTGACTTTGAAAATGACCAGAATGTTTTGAGCTATACCTCTCAAATGAAGCATTTTTGGACATTCTTGTGAGACATGAAGTTGTATAGAATTGAATTTCCTTCAAAACAAGAGGTGGTGGAGAAATTTCTGAGAAAGTATGAGAAAGTTATGGTCACTCAAAGTTCAGTTGACTTTTCATCTAGAAACCCTAATTTAGTAAGTTTGACTTTTGGGCAAATCTTGAGTTTTCTTGATGAATCATGATCAAACCTTGATCAAATGATGAATGTAACTTCAAAATGAGGATGTTGACCAAAAATCGAAGTTTTGATCAGATGTTGACCACAGCTTGACTTTTGACCAATACAACTGATTTTCAACCATCTGAGCAATTGTCTGAGGAAACTTGACTTGTAAGGCTTGAAACTTGACATGGAGAATCTTTGAAGCATATGAGGAGGCATGAAAACCATTGGAGGTGTTAGAAGTCCATCTGGATTTGAGGAATGCCAAACCCTAGTTTGGGTTGATTGTCTAAGAGGGAGTTTGTCTGATCAACTCTTGAGGAATCCTTGAGCATGGATGTATGGAATGTCTTGAGAAACATGAGGGCAAATTTTGGGGTATGACAAACATACAAGGAATGCAAATCAAAATGAGAATTCCAATGTTCATATCAAAGTAATGCATGAACATGTGAGGAATGCGAATCGACCGATAAAACCAATGTTCATATCAAAGTAATGCATGAACATGTGAGGAATTTAAATCGAACGATAAAACCAATGCTCATATCAAAGTAATGCATGAAAATGTGAGGAATGCAAATCGAACGATAAAACCAATGCTCATATCAAAGTAATGCATGAACATGCAAGGAATGCAAATCAAAATGATAATTCCAATGTTCATATGACAAGTTAAATGCATGAACATGCAAGGAATGCAAATCAAAATGATAATTCCAATGTTCATATGCGTGATGATGCAAGCTAGCCATGACATTTTGAGGTTTTCTTTCAAAGAATCTAAGTCAAGCATTGACACAAACATTTGGAGTGCACATGCAACAAGTTCATGCACAATGCACTAAATGCTTGGATATCTACATGTTGAATGCAAGTTATGCTTCAAATCACCATGAATCAATGAAATTGATCAAGCTAAATACTCACCAATGCATGAACATGCGATAGACGATGCAAAATGTATGAGTTTATGTCCTATATGCAAGGAGAAATCAAATGCACAAGTGTATATGCATGCTATGAACCAAAATCCAAACTCCGACACAAATAAGGTGGCAAAAATCGATTCAAATCAAGGAATTCAAGAATACAAATCCTAAAATCAGAATCTACATTGAATTTGCATGTGGTTTCAGTATTCAATTTCAAGAAAAGCTGAAAATCGAAAACAGCTTAAAATAAGTGCTTATTTGAACCTAACACTTACTTGCACTTGAGGTTTGAGTCAAATTGAAGAGGAATTCCTTGTGCTCTTCAAAGAAAATACCAAATCAATGAGGAATTGTAGATAATCTTCTGAATTAGGCTTGAATCCTTGAAGAAAATCTTGAAGTCCAATGAGGAATTGAAGAAAGATGAAGAGAAACTCTTGAATCTTGAACTTGAGGAGAAGATCGAGATTAAACCATTCCTTCCATGTCAAATGTGAATAGAAGGAGGAGAGGAGATGTAGATTGAAGAAGGAGGAGCTGTAGTGAGAAACAAAATTGCAGGTCGCGCTTAGCGCCTGTGAAAGAAGCTGGCACGGAGGTCCGTGGCCTCGTGGTGGTTGCTTGAGGAAAGTTGAAGTTTGAACTCTTGAGTTTTTATGCTTTTGAATTGAGAGAATTGAGTGTGTATGGTAGTGGGAAATTAAGCAAATGATTATGTTGTTATGATTTGTGAAGAGAAAATCTATTTATAGCTTTGGATCCTTAATCAACAAGCTAATTACGATTATCCGAATAATTTTCGTAATTAATCCAAAACAGCCAAACCGCGCGGAATTAGGAGTCGAATGTGAACGAAAATGTCCGAATGCAATTTTGCTTAGAATCAAAATCCCCACTTGATCCGCTGAATGGTCAAGGAAATAGAAATTTTGAAGTTTCAAAGATCAATTTTGGACCACCGACACGCGCAGTAATTCGCTCGGCCTGGGGAAAATGCCTGCATTTAGGATCTTCCGATCGAATTTGCACATGCGTATCTCCGACATTCAAAGCTAACAAGATTTGTAAACTTTGGCACCAGTCCTGCTCCGCTTCGATGAAAATCGAACGAGATATGATTTTCCAACCTCGCGCATCATATGAAAATTACTCAGTTCAACTCAAAAATCAAACTCAGAGAATAAAATTCTGGTACCGATCGGTGGGGAATTAGCTCTCGAGTTGCAAATGGAAGTTGTAGAGGACCTTGATACGGAATTTTAGAAATTGGTCCCGCTCAATTACGAGCTTCCAGCTAGAAAATAAAGCCTTTTCGGTAAGCCAAAACACACGGTTCAGCACTAAAATCAGCTTGACCTGCCGGGGAAAATGACTCTTTTGAGAGTCTTCCTCATAAAATCCGTTCTCGACCTTCAAAAGAAAGTTGTAGATAATCATGAAAGGGGAGTGCCAGTCGAAAACGCACAGAAAATACCCAAGGAGATGAGAGATATGCCTTCTGGAGTGCCCAAAATGCGCCGAAACCCGAAATCCACTTTATTGAGAAATGAGCTCTTTTTGGGCGCCATTCGGAATACCTGGAACCTGATATTCCTTATGATGGATGCTATGCATGGTATGGCATGTATTTTTATGCAACGGAATTATAAGCCAAAAATAACGCGGGAAAAAGGAGGGTAAATTTTGGGGTACAACAACTGCCCCTATTCAATCATCCTCAAGCTTGAGAGCAAGGTTGGCGATTGCCTTTCGAGCGACAAGGCATGAGGTGATTGAATACCGAAATGAACTCGAAAATTTACGCTCTGAATTTCGATGTCTTGCTGAGGAAAAAATATGTTGCGCCAGAGCTTAACTGGGTCACAACAAGAAGAAGCACAGAATAAACGCTGAATTCTGCGAAAAAATAGGTACAAGTGTATTCCTGACCCGGAATAAGAATTGACCTCTACCCAATTCAATCCACAATGTCAGGGGGAGCTGACATGCAAGCGGAAACAAAGACTAGATACGCAAACCAGACTAACCACATTTACGCCGATAGCTTGAGCGGATGTGTGATGCAAAGACCGGAAGACGCCGATTAGACTCTGCGGAGGACAAAAACAAGAGTATTCTTGTTCTCGAAAGACCCACAATGCCAGGGGGAGCTGACATGCAAGTGGAAATAAAGACTAGATACACCAAGTAGACTAACCACATTTACGCCGACAGCTTGGGCGGATGTGTGATGCAAAGACTAAAGGTGCCGATTAGGCTTTACAGACTCAGGATGCTGAACTCTGAGAGGAAAGACAAGTGTAAGGCTTGCTTTCGAAGCTGAAGATGTGTTGCACCAGGGTAAGGGCTGGCAGTTTCAACACTACTCAGAAGAATATGGACATATTGCGCCGGAAGAGACCGGGGGACACAACGGATTCCAAAAGAAACATGACACCGCTGGGGATGGGAATCACGCTTCTGGCTTATATTCCTATGAGATGTACGACTCGCTTAGGGAGTAATGTTAATGTAATGATGCATGCTTGCAAGAGATATATAAAGTGAATGCAATAGGGTCTCAGCTGGGGACTAGAGCATTAGAGAATGCCTGAAAACCATTCAAAGCAAACTGAATCCTGCTTGACATGTCTGTTGAGGACATGATGCCATAGGAAATTTGTCAGTTAGACAACAAGTCAGCTGGGGAATAAAGGAACACCTGGAGAAGATCTTCCACCGTTACCCATCATAACCCTGGCTGGGGAGACAAAGATATGTCGACCGCTTGGGAAACTGAATGGCCAGACGACAACCATCATTCGCATTCTGGGAGAATCAAGGGGAACACACCTCAATTCTACTGGGGAGAAGTCAAGATACATTGGCTCTCATATCGGGAATATTGTGGGAGGCGAACCTACTGGAGATAACCATTCCGAAATCAAGGGTTCAGAAACTTCCTCCGCAGGGGATAAGCAGGAGTAGCACACTCGAAATTCTAGCGAACACTTGCTGGGAATTTCCGATAGGAAGGATATGACGAACCCATGCTGAGGATAACCGTCTGCTGGGAAAAGTGGGGACTCCGATGGGGATAAAGCTGGGGAAAATGTCATGAACAATCCTGAACCATCCCCTCATTAGCGCAACTGGATATCCTGCAATACAACGTTAGCAGAGTGACCTGGGCATGATATGACAAGCCCGTCTGCCATCCAGATCACTCAAGCCTTAAAGCAATATTCAAAAGTTTCTGATCATGGTAAAACCAACAATGCTTATATATGCAAAATTTTACCACAAAACTTTGAACGTCTTTTGCAAACAAATAAGTAAATGCAAGAAATTAATTGACAAACAAAAACTCATTTTATTAATTGAAAGTGCGCCTGTAAACAGGCAAGTACAGTGGGAAGCAATTCCTGAAATGAGGCAATTGCAAAAGTAAAATAAGAGGAAAACTAAAACTCATGACAATGCGACAATGAATCCTCATTGGGTTTCAACCCTGCTATCAGTCTTATAACTCCAACTATCTCATCACTTCGCTTTTCCCGAAAAAGGTGATTGGCTTGATCACTGCCCTTCGGAGTAGCTCAAGATGTCTCCACGAAGTGCAACCACTGATCTCTTAAGCATGTCTATGCATAGTATCTCTTGACTACGTCCGCATTCACGGGTAGTGGGAAGTCTTCTCTGTCCATTGTTGTGAGCATCATGGCGCCACCCGAAAAGACTTTCTTCACAACAAACGGCCCTTCGTAATTTGGTGTTCACTTGCCCCGCGGGTCTCCTTGGGGAAGGATTATCCTCTTTAGCACAAGATCACCGGGTTGGTAATTTTGAGGTCGCACCCTCTTGTCAAATGCTCTTTTCATTCTCTGTTGGTAAATCTGCCCATGACCGACAGCTGCTAGCCGCTTCTCATCAATGAGGCACAGCTGATCTAAGCGGTTTTGTACCCACTCATCTTCATCAAGCTCGGCATCTTTCATGATTCTTAATGAAGGGATCTGAACTTCGATTGGAAGCACGACTTCCATGCCATAAACAAGAGAGAACGGGGTTGCCCCTGTTGAAGTGCGAACGGTAGTCCTGTAACCATGCAAAGCGAAAGGCAACATCTCATGCCAATCTCGATAGGTTACTACCATCTTCTGCACAACCTTCTTAATGTTCTTATTCGCCGCTTCAACAGCTCCGTTCATCTTCGGGCGGTACGGAGACGAATTGTGGTGCTTGATCTTGAAGGACTCGCAAAGCTCCTTCATCATCTTGTTGTTAAGATTCAACCCATTATCTGTGATAATCTTGTCGGGAATCCCGTAACGGCAGATGATGTGGTGTTTGATAAACCGGCAAACCACCTGTTTGGTGACGCTTGCATAGTGTCATACCCCAAATTTTGACCTAATATACCACTTTGCATTTGCATCATCTGCACAATTAACAGCTCAGATAGCATTGATTGGGTATAGTCTTCACAAGCCAAAATTAGGGTTTCATCAGATTTTCATCTGATTCAAGAGCTAACCAATTAGGGTTTGAGATTTTCTCATCTTATTTGATCTATCTTGATCAAATCATCAACCTCAGATCATCAGATATCAAATTTTCTCACAGAACAGTCGAGGATCGACCAATTAGGGTTTTGATCGAGCATGAGAATTCTCTGACTTTTTGAGCAGTGGATGACCTTTTTGGATAGAGATTGGTCATTACATCTTAGATACAACATTCTGACCTAATTTCTGAATTCAAATCATCACAGAAGTTCACAGAATTCATCAGTCGTTTTCAGAAACATCTGATGAAAATTCATCTGCACAGAAAAGTCAAACTTTGACTTTTGATCAAATTTTTCAAAACAAAACTTTTTCCATCATTAAAAAACTTCAAATTATCCATCTTGATCATAAAAAATCAAAGAATTTGGAAAAGTCAACAAAAAGTCAAAATTTCTATAACTTAGAAAAATTTCTAAGTGTTGAAATTTCACATTTTTTCCAAACTTCAAGCCTTTTTTTCACCTAGTTCCAATTGGAATCTGAAAAAACTCAAAACATGAAAGTTGTAGCTTGTGGAAAGATCTTTCCAAAATGTCCAAGAACTTCAAAATCCATGAAGGCTAGCTATGTCTTTGAAATTGGAACAAAAGGGTCCATGAAACTTGATTTTTCAAAGTTCAAAACTTCAATTATAGGTCATTTTGAAGTTTCTTCATCTAGAAGCTTTCTAACCTTGCCAAATGGATTGATGAACTGATAAATATCAATTAGAGGTAATAATTGAGAGGATTGGATCAAAGTTGTAAAATTGAGCACATGGTGAAAAAGGAAGTTTCCTTTTAAGGCAAAAGTCTTTCTTACCCCTTAAGGTAACTTTGATTTTCCAAATGCCATGGACACTTGCCTAACTTGATCAGAGCCTATTGCCTATAAAAGGATCACAAATTCAAGCCAAATAGACACCAAAGCTTCACAAATACATGCTTTCCTTCCACTTTCTTCAAATTCAAGTATCATAAGTTCAATTTGCCAAACATTGCAATTTTCAAATTTAGCAAGAACTATGATATTCTTTGGTGTCTAACATGTTTTATAATCAATATGTAACTTGTATGAAACATAAAACTAAAACTAATCACACTAAAACCGCTTTTACTTTCTATGCACATAAACTTTCAAACCGCCATGGAATTCAAATCGGCTAGTTTGATCAATTGATGTTGTAATCATCCATACACCATCACCATACCTCATGTACATGATCCATAGCAAGAACATCTAATCAGAATACGATTTACATAGAAATCGAGCTGCCATTTTGAACTGCAGGTGTGGACTGAGAGTTCCAGACATTTCGAGCAAGGTGGTGATCATACACCATCCCTAGAGGTCACCGGTGCTTAAGTGATCAAGAAAGAGCAACTGAAACACTCAAAGATCGATTTCAATCTTCACTTTTCCGTGTTAGAACACGAAACTGGTTCTCATAATTCCTTGCACCAATTGAAAAAGCTCACGGCCATTTGTTTTCTCGTGACTTATAACGATCAATAGCCCTCAAAGAAATCAAAAAATCATCCACTACAAGTCATTTAATTTGAATTCTTCGCTTTAGGTTCATCACGATTTCCGTAAAGTAAAACATGATAGGCTTAAAATAAATGCAATTAATCACCATCATCATATTCCTTGTTAAAAATCAAGCAACTTTCATGTTTACATCGTAGATTTCATCAAGAAACGAGTGATATAGGTTGGATTGAAGATTGAGAAGACGATGCAAGTGCTGCTTTTTTTCAAAATTCAAATGAGTTTTTATAATATATTTAACGAATTAACATATGTTATTGGATGTATCACCACCCCAGTTGCCACCACTTAAAACTCTCTTGCCTTGCCATGCCATCATGTCCCTCGAGCCTTGTAGGGACCAATTTTTTCAAACTTTTCATTCAAACTTTCCAATATCATGTCTACACGTGTTTTTCCACTAACACCAGCTGCTTGGCTCAGCTTGGTTGCTTGCTTGCTCTTAAGGCTTTGTGACACGTCCCCCTCATGGTCATGGGTTCAAAACCCAAAGAAGACCATTTTTTCACCTTTTTACAAACTCTTCAATATTTTTCATGTTTTTATCAAACTTCAACAATTTTTTAACCAATCAAAACTTCTCATTTTGAGATGATTTTTGCACACTTGTCATTTAATATATATATTTTATGATTATGTCAAAAACCCAAAAACTTTCATCCGACAATTTTAATCGAGCCGAAATGACGCTCAACACTTTTTCAAACCTCCTCAAAGGTGAATTTTTCACGCTGACTTCCGATTTTTTCAAAACTTCTCATAAATAAACTAAACATTTTCAAAACATTTTCAAATCATTTTCAAAACATTTCATCAAACTTGCATCTTTTTACCATGATTGATCCGATTTAAACGATAAAACTGATTTTCGTCTTCTCTCGAATTTCTCGATCGATCATGGGCCTCCCTTATGGTGTAAGTCCCAATCCTTTATGTACATACTTAGTGTTACTTGTACATATTCAAAATATCTTTGTTAATATTCAAACATAAACAAACTTCCTCCGTTTGTTTTCATTCGTTTGTTTATACACCGAATCCATTGGTATTGAAAGGAGCATTATTCCCTGTGAAACTGCTTTCAAACCAATGGGCCTCCTTCACGGTATAAGTCCCATAACATTCTTTTATGTACATACACATTTTCACTGTACATATCAAATACTTTTCATACAAAACTTTTATCTGTATATAACATGTATACTTTTTGAAACACTCTTTACGCATTAAAATTCGATCTTCGCTTTTTATTTATCCGTATATATTAAATCAATACCATTGGTATTGAAAGGAGCATTATTCCTCGTGAAACTACTTTCAAATCAATGGGCCTCTTATGGTGTAAGTCCCAACCCTCCTATGTACATCCATCTTTCTCGACATAAATACTGCTCGTACATACTCACTTCCTTGTACACATTCAAACTTGTAAATAATCAAGTTACGCTGCTTTAAACGCTTTACGTACACTTGTTTATATTTCATAAACGTAAATAAACATCATGCATTGTTTATATTTCCTTCATAAACTCCCGTGACTACATATCACACACACACACACACACTGCTTATACAAACTGCCTAATCATGACATAACAATTAGACTAATCAATAGGTTCCCACAAGATAGCCTCCGCTGGCTTCATACAAGACAATCAATCCTCAAAGATGGGATAGCCTCCACTTGGGCTTCATACAAGATAACTCATCCCTAGTTGAGTTTAGCCTTCTCTTGGCTTTGTACAAAGAAACTCTCCCGCAGAGTTAGCCTCCGCTTAGGCTTCATATAAGACAACACTCGCTGAGTTCAGCCTCCTCTGGGCTTCGCTCAAAAGAACTCCTCATTGAGTTTAGCCTTCTTGGGCATCATACAATGAAAGAGACAGAAATCTCTTAACAGCCTCCTCTTGGGCTTCCAATACAAAGAATCACCCACGCTAAGATAGAACCCGAAGGATGGTTTCCTGAAACCACTTTCAAATTCTATAGAGTAAAATTTCTGAAATTGCTCTTATTCGTAAAAGGACGGTTTCGGTGAAACTTTCAAGCCAAAGCCGACATACCCTATAGCTTCCTCTTGAGCTTCATACAAGGACCCTCGATGACCTCTAATGCCTCCTCTGGCTAATAATACAAGGACCCATGGGCTTCTTAAAAGCATCCCTTTAATCCCAATCAATTCCTCCTTAAGATTTAGACATCAATCATTCCTTGGAAAAAGGAATCTAATCTATCACATCACATACATCAAAAACTTTTCAAAACTTTTTCAAACTGTTTTCAAACAAAAACATCTCTTAATTGTAAGTGGTAACGCTTGTACACTCAAGCAAAACACCCAATGCTTACAGCTAAAGATTCAATCATCTTTTTTCAAACATCTTTCTTAAACATGTAAGTGGTAACGCTTGTATACTCAAGCAAAACACCTAATACTTACGATGAAAGATTTCATTTCAAAGCAAACTTTTCAAAATGTATGTGATGAAATAGATTAGATACATTTTTCATTAAGATGACATTTGTCTGTCTCTTACTAACATCCCATTGCTTTCCACTAGCATAAGTGGGAACTACGATTGCTCTGACTTTCTCAACATCCTTTGAGAATACGAGGCACAAGGTCTCATCCTGGCGAGCAAATTTCTATCTCTCGCACTGCACAAACCATAGAACCCTTTAGATCCGAGCTACAAATGCTCGATTCCCATTAGATATGTATGCAGAAGATCCACAGATCTTTGCGAGCACAATAATAATAACCCTAGAAATCCCACATAATCTACGTTTCTTATTCCAAAGGAGAAACTTTCCCAATCATAGAAATAGCAATTAAAACACACAAACATATCAAATATATTCATATATAAAGTCAGATAACTACATATATTTAGGGTGCTCCATCTATTCCCTTTATATAACAATCCCCTTACTCGTATTCCCCAATGCTACGCCTAGTTTGCGCTTAGTCGTTACGCATACCAATATCAATCGAGGGTATTTCATTTTCCCTTTTCATAATCATTAAATCATCTTTCTTGTGTTGAAAATAATAAAGCTTGATGCTCGCATCTTTATAAACAAATCAAAAGATTTAAATCGTTACGCCGAGAATCCAACTCACGTCAAGATCCTCTAGCGCCACCTTTAACGCGAACAGAAAATGGCGACTGATATGAAACTTTGATTTTCAAAAAGAAAACGCTACATCGTCCGAGAGCACCAAGCTTTTTTTTATTTTCAAAAAGAAAAGAAAGGGGATAAGCTTTTATGTTTTGCATATATCTGTTTTCTTTATTGTGTGTTTCGCGATTTCATCTGATGGAAAGAAATCCTAACCCGGATTTAAGAAACATTTAAGATTTAGGTGGAGATATTAATACGTGAGCAGTTCAATGCTTTCGAAGTTAATATTTCCCGCGCAGTGGAGGTTATCTTGAGGGTATTGTGTTTAGCAAGTAATTGCGAAAGCGCTGTATTTTCGGGGAAACTTAAGAAGCTGAGTGGGCTGTAGAACACATAAACCATCCTGGCCATTAGGATGTAGTGTAGATTATTCGCGTAAGTCTAGAGTAATTGTCATGCGAGACTACGATCAAAGTAGTTTCTCTTGAAAATATTATTGGACACACGAGTAATCCACAAACCGATAATATTTCAAAGAGGAGTGTTGAGCTCAGATATCGCAGAGAACCCGCTTCACGTATGAATAAGCCCATAGAACTTAACCACGCTGATTCTTATCGCTGGCTTCATGCTCGTGACTTCAACGCTTGACCGTGTGTATAACTACTAACCATGTTTGCCGATTCATGCATTCATTCATTCATAAAAAAAAAAAACTTTTTCTTCCAATTTCCAAAGAATTTAGAGATTTTTCTTTGTAAAATATTTTAGGTTAGAGTGATGGACGCCGAGGAAGATTCACCAAAAGATACGCTTTAGAATTCCGACGAGGAAAGTTGAAAGAGTTAGCATCCTTGGTAGAAGATCCTCGGATTTCGTAAAACGCTATGGAACTCTTTTTAACTCTTTGAACGCTAACGTTGATGAAGGACTTCAAAACTTTCGCTCGCCCTATGATCCGCCTATCGCTTCACTTTCCCCGACTATCGCCTGATGCCTACTTTGGAAGAGTATGCGATATCCTAGGTATCTCAAGACGTACAAAGTGCCTTTCAATGGTTTGAAGCCATTCCCAAGTCATCACCATTACAACAATGACTCACATAAAGAAATGAGATAGACAAAACCTAACTACCGAGGAAAACTCTTAGGATCGACTTCAAAGTTCCTAATGGAGAAGGCTCTCAAATTCTCTCGGTAGTATGGTAGCCTTTGAAGTTATTTTAGCTTTACTCCTCTATGGATTGGTGTTGTTTCAACGTCCCAAATTTCGCTGATATCAACGCCATAAGGATCTTTCCGATTGGAAACCAGCCCCACTGCTTGGTGATACGACGCCTCTATCCATCATAGGAATCGCCAAGGAGATGGAATGATCATATGTTATGCACTGCTTTTTCAAATGGATTGTCTCGCACTTGCCTAAATCTCCTATCTTCCGCGAAAACAAAAATGAGTGGCATTGGTCCGTAAGACTCATGTCTCTTACGAAACATTTATATCCATTGGTATATCTTCGCATAATGAGATGGAAATCATCGAGAGTGTGGAGAATTTGCCAACGCACTTCATCGGTACGAAAGGAGGAATCAACTACAATCCATTTCTAGCGAGACGTCACTCGATACTCAAACTCTAGTAAACCTTTTGGATTTACAAAGGAAAGCTACTTCTACCATGAAGGAGAGGATTCCTGTGGATCAAGGCTAGGATGATCAAAGCTTGGCATCACATCCGAAGAAAAGAAAAGGGAAAGCTAAGAATTGTGTAGCCATGGAAACCTACACTCTTGGGTAAAGAAAAGAGCAAAGGAATTTCAATGCCTTACGCTTATGAGGATCCCATGTTCTCAATCGCCCAATCAACAAATTCTCCCGTCGAAGCTGTGGAGAATACCAAGAAGCCTTGACCAAAATGAGGTTTGAGAAAGAAGCTTTGGAAAACAAATTCCTTAAGGCTAATCTTGAAAACGAGAAGCTCAAGAAGCAAGTCAAAGAACATGAAAAAACGCTCTACTTCCAGGATGAATGGCTCATGGAGAAAGATGAGAAGATTCGCCAGAAGGATGACGCAATCCAGAAATACATCAAGGAAAAGAAAAGAAAGCTTGAGGAAATGACAACCAGCGATCCCGCTCCCAACGAGTGGAAGAGAGTCATCAACAAGCTAAAAGCCGAGAAAGCTGAATTGAAAGCTCGCTATGGAAAGGAAATCCTGAAGTTGAAGCTGCAGCAAGCCTTTGGATCATCATCCGACGAAGACGTTTAATTAGTTTAGTCTGTAATTTTTATCATTTATTTTATTGTATCATTTGTGTGAGCAATGCTCCAACAAAAAACAATTGTTGTAATCTTCTTCAATAATCAATGAAATTCGTGATTTTCCATCCAAATATTTGCCAAGAAATATCTCTTTTAGGATAAATTCTTTGGAAATTTCTTTCTTTACAATCATATTCATGCATCATAATTTGCATTTAAGTCTATTGTCTAGAGTCTCATATCTTCACTTTTCCACTTTTCCACTTGAATAGTCAATAGCTTGACAACTTGAGCAGCTTTAAACAGATCGTCAAACCGTCGTTTTAGAGTTTCTCGATCGCATCCACAACCGACTCGAACGCATTTATACTAGATCAAAAGAAGGAAAATAATGGAAGGATTTGAACAAGATAATGTTGAACTGTAGTACAGGACAACGCTACAAGAAGAAGTGGAGAGACTCACATCTTTGGTCAACTCAATATTACAAGAAAGTCAACAAGCAAGATCGAGTAAAATCAACCAAAGAATTTCAGATGACACTACTACTCCAGCTTGTCGCAATTAGTAGCTCACTCTTCAAGATGCCGTATATATCCATGGGCATGCCTTTCAACTTTGGCATTGGAATTCGCCAACCGACTTCTCAAACAACCTCGCTTGAAATACCGCTTGCAAAGAAAGCTCCTCCACAACGTGGAATAACTCTTCCGCAAGTAACAATGCCGCTTCTCAACCCATTATGACAACTCCGTCAGAGTACACGCTACCATGGACGAAGAAGTTCACCATACTCCTAGCAATAACACGAATTTCGTGGCTCAATGGAGAATCTCCAGAATGCCCTCAAAATGCATAGAGATAAAACGATTCGAGGGAAAGAATTGTTTGGGAAAACGCCTGTGATCTTTGCCTAGTTCCTCGTGAAAATACTTACCAAATTCAAAGTCCCTGACTTTGAAAAGTACAAAGGGAATTCCTGTCCACAAAGCCATCTCACGATGTATGCCAGGAAAATGTCTACGTACAACGAAGATCATCAGTTGCTGATTCACTACTTCCGTGATGCCTCACCGGCCGCATCAAGTGGTACATGGGTTTAGACAAAGACGAATATCCGTATATTCAACGACTTAGGTGAAGCCTTTGTCCAGCAATACAAGTTTAATTTGGATATGGCTCCTGATAGGGATCAACTCCGCTCCATGTCTCAAAAGGAACGAGAGACATTCAAAGAATATGCGCAACGATGGAGGGAAGTGGCTGCCCAAGTTAACCCACCGATGGAGGAAAAGGAGATGACTAAGATATACTTGAATACTCTAGGCTCTTTTTACTACGAGCGAATGGTCGCTAGCGCTCCCGGCAATTTCAATGAAATGGTATGCATGGGAATGCGTTAGAAGAGGGATTCAACCGACGCTCGACCAAGGAAGCAGGATCTTCCAAAGGAACAAAGAAGGTTGGAACCGCTTCCCAAGGAAAAAGAACATGACGTAGGAATGGTATCCCGAGGAAACCACGTAATAATGTCATCAAACAACGATGTAGCCGCCATAGCACCCGTCAACACAAATCCAACACGGAATTGCTCCGCATTTCAACAACATCAACAAACTCAACAAATTTCGCCAACAGTGCTCGCAGCTTAATAACCAAAATCGACGCCTCGGTCACCTCAATTCAACCCAATTCCAATGACGACGCAGAACTTTACCGCTACCGATAGAAAGGAAGTTGATACAAACAAGGTCACCATCTCCTGCCTCGAAAAATTACCATGGTGGTACAAAATGACGATCTTGCCTTTTCACCAAGGGCATTAGGCCATGACCTTGAACATTGTATAGCATTAAAGGCGTATACAAAGGTTAGTGAGGACTAATCTTCTTTCCTTCAAGAACACAAGCCCAAACGTGCAAGCCAATCCGCTTCCCAGTCATAGTGGACATTCAGTAAGTTTAATACTGAAAAATACCGACAAGTATCTTGTCACAAACGTAAACCTGATCAAGGGAAATTTGGTGCATCTCCATGAAACATACAGAAAGATGAGCACCTTCGATAAGCATGATTATGCAGCCTGCCGTATCTGCTCCCAAGATATTCGAGGATGTCCTACCATAAAAACAGACATTCAATATTTGTTAGACATCGGCGACTTGCAAATTTACAGGTATAGAGATGACCATGACGTAAATACAGTAGGGCATTTTCCGCATGAGCTTTTAGTCTCAGATATCAACTCGGAAAACCCCGAAGTAAACGTTGTGATCCCTTGTTTCAACATACCCGAGCGTGTGGAGATCGCGTACAATGGTTCCAGCATTCCAACATCTCCTTTGGTGATTTGCCCACCCGGTCCTGTTCCATATAGTTCCACCGAGGCAATTCCTTACCAATACAATGCAACCATATTGGAGAATGGGAAAGAGAAACCCATGCCTACACTTCCAGTTAATGTCAATATAACAGAAATCGGACGAGTAACGCGAAGTGGACGAGTACACGCTCCTCTGCCACCAAGATCTCCTGCAGCTCCTGTTGTTAGACAGAACCCGGTTAACACATCTTCTGAGAATCCTGCAACGATTCCCATTGTTAACCCAAGCATAAATATTGGTTCTACTGATGGAGCCAACATCAACTCAGACTTTGAAGAGATACTGAAACTAATCAAGAAGAGCGAATATCGAGTCATAGATCAACTGATGCAGACTCCTTCAAAAATTTCAATACTATCTTTGCTCCTCAATTCCGAAGCTCACCGAGAAGCTTTGATGAGAGTACTAGACCAGGCTTATGTGGATCACGATGTAACTACAGACCAGTTTGGAGGCATTGTCGCCAACATAACAGCCTGCAACAATCTGAGTTTTAGTGACGAAGAACTTCCGGAAGAAGGGAAAGATCATAACTTGGCCTTGCACATCTCGATGAATTTCCAGTCAGATTCCCTGTCCAATGTATTGGTAGACACATGTTCATCTTTGAACGTAATGCCTAAGACGACGCTCGCTCGTTTGGCTTACAAAGGAACGCCAATGAAGTTCAACGACATAATAGTAAGAGCTTTCGATGGATCAAGGAAGTCAGTTATTGGGGAAGTTGATCTCCCGATGACAATTGGCCCGCACACTTTCCAAATTACTTTCCAAGTCATGGATGTACCAGCTGCTTACAGTTGCTTGCTAGGAAGACCTTGGATCCACGATGCAGGAGCAGTAACTTCTACTCTCCACCAGAAATTAAAATTCACAGTCAATGGAAAATTGGTGACTATCAACGGTGAACAAGCTTTGCTTGTAAGCCACTTGTCCAGTTTCTCTTTCATCACAACAAATGACATTGAAGGGACACATCTCCCAGAAAATCCATTAGAAGATGAATCTACCAAGAAAAATAGATCATCTATCTCTTCGTATAAAGAAGCTGCACAAATGGTGAAAGGTGGCAATACCCAAGGATGGGGACAAGTTATCAAACCTGTCATCAACGAAACAAAAGCCGGACTTGGGTTCACACCCATATTCTCCAAAGACAAGCAAAAGGATGAAACACTTCGTCCAATCAAAGAAGTTTTCAGTAGTGGGGGTTTCTTAAACCCTATTCCACAAGAGGTTAACGTTGTCACCATTGAGGATGATGAAGACGATCCCTCCGAAGAGTGGAGCACTTATTTAAACAGCCCTGAGTATGTGTCTCAAGAGGAATCATATGCACCGACTGATCAATTCAAAGACATGTCCTTGCAGCAACATAAAAATCCACCAGTCCCTGCTGAAGTATGGGACACCTTGGGGGAACCCAGCGGTAAGTTCGACTACATGGTAAAATACACTGCGCCAGAAAGCTCGAAGATCCGGATCGAAGATATCCAGCCAACAGGATGGGGTGATGACTTTGAAAACCCTAGTCAACCAGAAGGGGTATACTCGTCTTCTCAGCCTAATCAACAGATCGAGATCCCAAATGAAGATCTCTGCTTCAACACGTCTGTGGAATTTACCAAGCCAGATCCTGGTTATCATTACATCAACATGATCAACGAAGATCAAGAGTACGACTCAGGATACGATGCGGAAAGTGTCGCCGACAACAAGTCTCTTCACTCCGAAGACTGGAAGGTACATCCCCAGAATTCAACACAAAAAGCAACAGGAAGTACACATGCTACATCTCATACTTCCCGATCTGTTAACCAAGAAGATTGCTTCAGCAGCACAAAAGGCAAGAGCCATCGTCTAGAGTCTTCAAAGCCTGTTCGACCAGTGACCAAAGTCTACTCGAGGATTAAACCAAGTGGGAAATTACCAGATTACCTCGATATCCAAGGAGTTCGCCATTACTGGAAACCCGTTGAAGTCAAGACTAATGTTCATAGCTCTAAGTAGTTTATTTTTACTTTTGTTTTGAACTCTCACTTCGCCCAGAGTGAAGAGATGTTTTATAGGGTTTTAGCTTTTAAATAATTTCTCTTTGTCTTGCCCAAGACAAATGAGTTTGTATTTTAGGGCCCTGTTCATATTGTGAATCATAAATAAAACGCGTTGTTTTGATTCCACACTCTGTGTTTATTTTCATTTTCACCCTTTTCTGGAAATGATAATCCTAAAAAACAATAAAAAAAAAATCTTCAAAAAAAAAATTATAATCTGCATACGCTTTCACATTAACTTTTTCAAAAAAAAATTAATCAAACATAAATCAAAAAAATTGCAGATTAAACAAATGGAAAAATCCATTGAAAGCAATAACTCTATGCTCTCTCCCAACTTTAAAATCCCCAGTGAAATCGCCGAGGAAGAAGTTGAAGAAGAGATCCCAGATGAGATTTCCCGACTACTTAAGCACGAGGAAAGAATCATTCATCAAACGTTTCCTTCAAACACGAGAGTACCCACTCGGGGCATCGTACAAAGACAAGAAAACTCTAAGGAGACTTTCTAGGAATTTCTTCTTGAACGAGGATGTACTATACAAAAGAAACTTCGATATGGTTCTGCTCAGATGCGTCGACAGACAAGAAGCAGACACAATCATCCATGAAGTACATGAAGGATCTTTTGGAACCCACTCAAATGGGCATGCAATGTCCAGGAAAATCTTGAGAGCAGGATACTATTGGATAACGATGGAACCGATTGTCGCAAACACGCCAAGAGATGTCACAAGCGCGATCTACGCAGATAAGATCCATGTGCCACCGACTCTACTCAACGCTCTTCCTCTCCGTGGCCTTTCTCCATGGGGCATTGACATGATTGAATGATTGAACCAAAAGCGCCCAACGGACATCGCTCATTCTAGTGGCCATTGATTACTTCACCAAATGGGTAGCAAGATTCACGCCAACGTCACAAGACAAGTGGTTGTGAGGTTCATCAAGAACAACCTCATTTGCCGATACGGAATTCCAAGTAAGATCATTACTGACAATGGATCTAACTTAAACAACAAAATGATGAAGGAACTGTGTGAGGAATTCAAGATTGAGCATCATAACTCGTCTCCTTACCGGCCAAAGATGAACGGCGCCGTTGAAGCTGCCAACAAGAACATCAAGAAGATTGTCCAGAAGATGGTCATCACCTACAAAGACTGGCACGAAATGCTGCCATTTGCTCTGCATGGGTACCGTACTTCAGTACGCACTTCAACAGGGCAACCTTTTCTCTAGTATACTATGGAAGCAAGTGTTTCGTAGAAGTTGAGATCCCATCAATGAGAGTTCTCATGGAAACAAAGCTATCTCGAGGCCGAATGGTGTCAAAGCGATACGACCAACCGAACTTAATTGAAGAAAAGCTACCGACTCCGTGTCACGACAACTCTATCAAAGAAGAATGAAGAAAGCTGACAAAAAGGTCCGACCGTGAATTCCGAGAAGGCGACTCGTGCTTAAAAATATTCTGCCTTTTCAACCGATTCTAGGAGCAAATGGACTCCTAATTACGAAGGCCCATACATCGTCAAAAGAAGCTTCTCCCGGTGCAATGACTCTCACAACCATGGACGGTGATGAACTCCCCGATCCGTGAATGCCGACGCCAAGAAATACTTTGTCTAAAAAACAAAAGAACACGGTAAGTCGAAAACCCAAAAGGGCGGCTTAGGCAAAATGATGGATTGAAAACCAAAAGGCGATCCAGCAAAAATTAGAGACAATAAATGTAAATATCCCGATAGATTGAAAACTCGAAAAGGCAATCTAGGCAAAACAAGGATACACAAAATGACAAAGTAATCGCAAATTCAGATTTTGTCCATCTCAAGAATTTTCCATCAATGATCTTCAATCAACTTTTCTCAAGCGAAGCAAATGGGAATCCAAAGTTGTTAGGATAGTAGCGTTATTTTCTTTCAATGTAGCCTTTTCCCAATAAATTATCATTTCCAACTTTTGTAATAGTCCATGGAATCACGCTTGGTCGATTACCATTCTATCAATAAATTTGAGCCTTGTGCCTTTTGTTTGCAATTCCTACTTTATTCTGTTTTCGAAACAACACTTTTATTGTGAAAATCACTTTTTGAAACTAAAATGTTTTAAATGAATTTTTACTTCAAAAATTTTGAAACAAAAGCAAAGATTTTCCTTTGAGTTATGAACACGGAAAGAACTTCAACAGCCCAGTGTCTCGATCTCCGAAGGATAAAGCAATCACATGCTAGCCTTCTCTCAGAATCATCAAAGGACTGTATTCTTATCCAAAAAGAATCCCCAACCAAGTTGCCAAAGAAATGCCTTTCCCAGAAAGTTTAAAGCATGCAACTCAAAATTATTCATCAATGAACATTTGCACCATTGCTGCAATTTTCACCAAGTATTTGTTCGAACTGTGACGCAGTCCTTTTCCCAAATATCCTCTTTAAGTGTCTTTGTCAAAGTATTGTTAGCATGCATATAACATTCATGACATCCATACATAATAGCATCATTCATTGCATTTTTGCATCTCTAAAAAAAAAAAGTGTTTGCTTCCAAATCACTGGTATAAATCATACTTACTCATATGAGTACAAGTCTGTCCCCAGTAGAGTATCTCCAAACGGAAAAGATACCTTTTTCTTTCTCCCCAACGGAGTATTCCCAAACAGAAAGGATACATCTTCCTTTTCCCCAAGAAAGTCCCCAAGCAGAAATACATTTTCTTCTCTATCACGCCCCGCTTGAGATTATTTCTCGTATGAACAATGTCTTGATTGGCTTCTTCTTTCCGCTCATTCTCGGATAGAACCTTGTCTATAATCAACAAAGCAATAAGCAATAGCCTCATTGTCTGAGCTGCTTATTTTCATTCGCCAGCAGTTGTCTTTCTGTCCAAAAAGAAAACCTGTGCCCTCTAAATCAGAATGCCCGCATCTTCTCAAAAGAGAGATTCTTGGCAAGATTTTATCCAAGAAAATAGAAACTCATTGGAATTCTATTTCCTTCATTGTCTGTCATTCACAAAGCTGAATACACAGCAATATTCTAAAAAAGGATTTACCTTGTTATAGTTATCACTTTGCTGATAATTGGTAATATCTTTAAAACTCATTTTGAGATCTGTTTCCATCATTTGGTGATGTTCACAAAGCTGAATATACAGCAAAAATTTCAAAGATTTACCTTGTTATAGTTATCACTTTGCTGATAATTGGTAATATCTTCTGAATTCATTACCAGGAACTATCACAAGGCTGATAGTTGGTAATATCCTTTTCACTTACCTTAAACATTGTCACGAGGCTGACAGAAGGTAATCTCTCCGTTTCCCAAAACGAAACAGATGTTCACATATTCTGTGAAACATTCTTTCCCCAACAGGAACGTATCCGCAAGATTGTTTCCCTATCATGTCATTTCTCTGGGTAAAACTTTTGCAATCATTTTACATCATCCGCATTTTTGGTATCTTAGGTCCAAATTTACAGATTCGATATTTAAGTCTCTTTACACCTATCAAAACGAAGATATTCATCTTCATCTCTCAGTTAAAGAAACTTAAATAGGGGTCATTATACCCCAAATTTTGACCTAATATACCACTTTGCATTTGCATCATCTCGACAATTAATGTTTCGATATAGATTGATCGTATAGTCTTCACAAGCAAAATTAGGGTTTCATCGATTTTCATCCGATTCAAGAGCTAACCAATTAGGGTTTGAGATTTTCTCATCTTATTTGATCTATCTTGATCAAATCATCAACCTCGATCATCGATATCAAATTTTCTCACGTAACGAGGATCGACCAATTAGGGTTTTGATCGAGCATGAGAATTCTCTGACTTTTTGAGCAGTGGATGACCTTTTTGGATAGAGATTGGTCATTACATCTTAGATACAACATTCTGACCTAATTTCTGAATTCAAATCATCACAGAAGTTCACAGAATTCATCAGTCGTTTTCAGAAACATCTGATGAAAATTCATCTGCACAGAAAAGTCAAACTTTGACTTTTGATCAAATTTTTCAAAACAAAACTTTTTCCATCATTAAAAAACTTCAAATTATCCATCTTGATCATAAAAAATCAAAGAATTTGGAAAAGTCAACAAAAAGTCAAAATTTCTATAACTTAGAAAAATTTCTAAGTGTTGAAATTTCACATTTTTTCCAAACTTCAAGCCTTTTTTTCACCTAGTTCCAATTGGAATCTGAAAAAACTCAAAACATGAAAGTTGTAGCTTGTGGAAAGATCTTTCCAAAATGTCCAAGAACTTCAAAATCCATGAAGGCTAGCTATGTCTTTGAAATTGGAACAAAAGGGTCCATGAAACTTGATTTTTCAAAGTTCAAAACTTCAATTATAGGTCATTTTGAAGTTTCTTCATCTAGAAGCTTTCTAACCTTGCCAAATGGATTGATGAACTGATAAATATCAATTAGAGGTAATAATTGAGAGGATTGGATCAAAGTTGTAAAATTGAGCACATGGTGAAAAAGGAAGTTTCCTTTTAAGGCAAAAGTCTTTCTTACCCCTTAAGGTAACTTTGATTTTCCAAATGCCATGGACACTTGCCTAACTTGATCAGAGCCTATTGCCTATAAAAGGATCACAAATTCAAGCCAAATAGACACCAAAGCTTCACAAATACATGCTTTCCTTCCACTTTCTTCAAATTCAAGTATCATAAGTTCAATTTGCCAAACATTGCAATTTTCAAATTTAGCAAGAACTATGATATTCTTTGGTGTCTAACATGTTTTATAATCAATATGTAACTTGTATGAAACATAAACTAACACTAATCACACGAAAACCGCTTTTACTTATGCACATAAACTTTCAAACCGCCATGGAATTCAAACCAAGTTAGGCTTGATCAATTGATGTTGTAATCATCCATACACCATCACCATACCTCATGTACATGATCCATAGCAAGAACATCTAACTGTAACACGATTTACATAGAAATCGAGCTGCCATTTTTGAACTGTGCAGGTGGACGGCTGAGAGTTCCAGACATTTCGTAGCAAGGTGGTGATCATACACCATCCCTAGAGGTCACGGTGCTTAAGTGATCAAGAAAGAGCAACTCGAAACACTCAAAGATCGATTTCAATCTTCACTTTTCCGTGTTAGAACACAAAACTGGTTCTCATAATTCCTTGCACCAATTGAAAAAAGCTCACGGCCATTTGTTTTCTGCACTTATAACGATCAATAGCCCTCAAAGAAATCAAAAAAATCATCCACTACAAGTCATTTAATTTGAATTCTTCGTTTTAGGGTTCATCACGATTTCCAGAAAGTAAAACATGATAGGCTTAAAATAAATGCAATTAATCACCATCATCATATTCCTTGTTAAAAATCAAGCAACTTTCATGTTTACATCCTGTGATTTCATCAAGAAACGAGTGATATAGGTTGGATTGAAGATTGGAGAAGACGATGCAAGCTGCGCGCGTTTTTTTCAAAATTCAAATGAGTTTTTATAATATATTTAACTGAATTAACATATGTTATTGGATGTATCACCACCCCAGCGGTTGCCAGCTCACTCTTAAAACTCTCTTGCCTTGCCATGCCATCATGTCCCCGGTTCGAGCCTTGTAGGGACCAATTTTTTTTCAAACTTTTTCATTCAAACTTTCCAATATCATGTCTACACGTGTTTTTCCACTAACACCCAGCGCGTTTGGCTCAGTTGGTTGCTTGCTTGCTCTTAAGGCTTTGTGACACGCGTCCCCCCTCATGGTCATGGGTTCAAAACCCAGCAAGACCATTTTTTCACTCCTTTTTTACAAACTCTTCAATATTTTTCATGTTTTTTATCAAACTTCAACAATTTTTTTAACCAATCAAAACTTCTCATTTTGAGATGATTTTTTGCACACTTGTCATTTAATATATATATTTTATGATTATGTCAAAAAAAACCCAAAAAAAACTTTCATCTGATTAATTTATAATCGAGCCGAAAACGACGTTCTGAACACTTTTTCAAACCTCCTCAAAGGTGAATATTTCACGTTTTCGACTTCCGATTTTTTTCAAAACTTCTCATAAATAAACTAAACATTTTCAAATCATTTTTCAAAACATTTCATCAAACTTGCATCTTTTTACCATGATTGATCCGATTTAAACGATAAAACTGATTTTCGTCTTCTCTCGAATTTCTCGATCGATCATGGGCCTCCCTTATGGTGTAAGTCCCAACTTTATGTACATACTTAGTGTTACTTGTACATATTCAAAATATCTTTGTTAATATTCAAACATAAACAAACTTCCTCCGCTTGTTTTCATTCGCTTGTTTATATAATCGAATCCATTGGTATTGAAAGGAGCATTATTCCCCGTGAAACTTTCAAACCAATGGGCCTCCTTCACGTATAAGTCCCATAACATTCTTTTATGTACATACACATTTTCACTGTACATATCAAATACTTTTCATACAAAACTTTTATCCGTACATAACATGTATACTTTTTGAAAACACTCTTTACTGATTAAAATTCGATCTTCGCTTTTTATTTATCCGCATATTAAATCAATACCATTGGTATTGAAAGGAGCATTATTCCTCGTGAAACTACTTTCAAATCAATGGGCCTCTTATGGTGTAAGTCCCAACCCTCCTATGTACATCCATCTTTCTCTCGACATAAATACTGCTCGTACATACTCACTCCTTGTACACATTCAAACTTGTAAATAATCGTTACTGCTTTTAAACGCTCGCTTCACGTACACTTGTTTATATTTCATAAACGCTGTAAATAAACATCATGCATTGTTTATATTTCCTTCATAAACTCCTCGTGAATACATATCACACACACACTGCTTATACAAACTGCCTAATCATGACATAACAATTAGACTAATCAATAGGTTCCCACAAGATAGCCTCCGCTGGGCTTCATACAAGACAATCAATCCTCAAGATGGGATAGCCTCCACTTGGGCTTCATACAAGATAACTCATCCCAGTTGAGTTTAGCCTTCTCTGGGCTTTGTACAAAGAAACTCTCCCAGAGTTAGCCTCCGCTAGGCTTCATATAAGACAACACTTCTGCTGAGTTCACCTCCTCTTGGGCTTCGCTCAAAAGAACTCCTCATTGAGTTTAGCCTTCTTGGGAATCATACAATGAAAGAGACAGAAATCTCTTAACAGCCTCCTCTTGGGCTTCCAATACAAAGAATCACCCATGCTAAGATAGAACCCGAAGGATGGTTTCCGTGAAACCACTTTCAAATTCCATAGAGTAAAATTTCTTGAAATTGCTCTTATTCGTAAAAGGACGGTTTCTCTGAAATCCTTTCAAGACAAAGCCGACATACCCTATAGCTTCCTCTTGAGCTTCATACAAGGACCTCGATGACCCTCGGAATGCCTCCTCTGGGCTAACAATACAAGGACCCATGGGCTTTTAAAAGCATCCCTTTAATCCAATCAATTTCTCCTTGAGATTTAGACATCTATCATCTCTATGGAAAAGGTATCTAATCTATCACATCACATACAGTCAAAAACTTTTCAAAACTTTTTCAAACTGTTTTCAAACAAAAACATCTCTTAATTGTAAGTGGTAACGCTTGTACACTCAAGCAAAACACCCAATGCTTACAGTTAACAGATTCAATCATCTTTTTTCAAACATCTTTCTTAAACATGTAAGTGGTAACGCTTGTATACTCAAGCAAAACACCTAATACTTACGATGAAAGATTTCATTTCAAAGCAAACTTTTCAAAATGTATGTGATGAAATAGATTAGATACATTTTTCATTAAGATGACATTTGTCTGTCTCTTACTAACATCCCATTGCTTTCCACTAGCATAAGTGGGAACTACGATTGCTCTGACTTTCTCAACATCCTTTGAGAATACGAGGCACAAGGTCTCATCCTTGGCGAGCAAATTTCTATCTCTCGCACTGCATAAAACCATAGAACCCTTTAGATCCGAGCTACAAATGCTCCGATTCCCATTAGGATATGTATGCGTAAGATCCATGATCTTTGAGCATAATAATAACCCTAGAAATCCCACATAATCTACGCTTTATTCCAAAGGAGAAACTTTCCCAATCATAGAAATAGCAATTAAAACACACAAACATATCAAATATATTCATATATAAAGTAGATAACTACATATATTTAGGGTGCTCCATCTATTCCCTTTATATAACAATCCCCTTACTCGTATCTTCCCAATGCTACGCCTAGTTTGCGCTAGTCGTTACGCATACCAATATCAATTGAGGGTATTTCAGCTTTCCCTTTTCATAATCATTAAATCATCTTTCTTGTGTTGAAAATAATAAAGCTTGATGCTCATGGCATCTTTATAAACAAATCAAAAGATTTAAATCACGCGCAGAATCCGAACTCACGTCAGATCCTCTAGCGCCACCTTTAACGCGAACACATAGGATGCCGCTTCAACCCACTTGGTGAAGTAATCTATTGCAACCAGAATGAAGCGATGTCCGTTGGACGCTGTCGGCTCAATCTTGCCGATCATATCGATGCCCCACATAGCAAATGGCCAAGGAGAGGTTAAAACATTCAAAGGCGACGGTGGCACGTGCACCTTGTCAGCGTATACTTGGCATTTGTAACAAACTCGGGCATGATTAAAACAATCAACCTCCATGGTCGACCAGTAATATCCAGCTCGCAAGATCTTTTTAGCCATAGTGTGCCCGCTAGAATGAGTTCCGAATGAGCCCTCATGCATTTCTTCGATGATCTTCGCAGCTTCATCTTTACCAACACATCTGAGCAATACCCATGATGTCTCATGTACAAAGACACCGTTGTTGAGGAAGAACTTCGCTGAGAATCTTCTTAAGAACTTTTTATCTGTTACAGAAGCTTCCTCAGGATACTCTTGAGTCTCAAGATATCGCTTGACATCGTAGAACCAAGGATTACCATCTTTTTCTGCTTCAATCTCAAAACAAAAGGCTGGCTCATTCAATCTCTGAATAGTTATCGAAGGCGCTTCATTAGCCCACTTGACTTTAAACATGGACGCTAGGGTGGCCAAAGCATCATCTAGGTTGTTCTTTCGTGAGATGTGATCGAAAGTGATTTCAAGTAAGGAATCAACTTCATCACATGCTCTCGTAGGGAATCAAATTTGGGTGGCGAGTCTCCCAATCTCCGTTAATCCGCAAATCACAAGTAGTCTCCATACACTTTTAGATGCTTAATTTTAAATCAATTGTCGCCGATACCAAAGATACAAGCCTCATATTCAGCCATGTTATTGGTGCAATCAAAGCAAATTCGAGCTGTGAACGGGATATGATGACCGTCCGGAGTGGTGATTACTGCACCAACACCATTGCCTAATGCGTTGGAGGCTCCATCAAAGACCAAAGACCACTTGGATCCTGGTTCGGTCCTCGCTCGGGCTCGGATGTTACAACCCGAACGACATTATATCCTCATCAGAAATTCAAACCTCATCGGCCGATAATCATCCATCTGGTGGGCAACATAGTCCGCCAACACACTACTCTTGATAGCTTTTGAGTGGTATATTGATGTCATACTGCTAAAGTCATTTGCCACCGGAGATCCGCCCACAAAGCGGGCTTCTCAAATATGTACTTGATCGATCCATCTTGATATCAACAAGGTTGTGGGTCAACATATATTGCCTTAGTCGGCGAAACCACGCTAAAGCACAACAAGTTTTCTCGAGCAGTGAGTATTTTGTTTCACATTCGGTAAACTTTTTGCTTAGGTAGTATATTGCATGCTCTTTTCGACCAGACTCGTCATGTTGGCCCAGCACGCACCCCATTGAGCTCTCAAGCACTGTCAAATACATGATCAACGGTCTGCCCTCCACGGGAGGCATAAGAATTGGAGGTTCCTGCAGATACTCTTTTATCTTATCGAATGCGGCTTGGCAATCGTCATTCCACCTGACCATCAGATCCTTCTTTAGCAACTTGAAGATGGGTTCGCATGTGGCAGTCATGTGAGAGATGAATCTAGAGATGTAGTTTAACCTCCCTAGAAAGCTGTAATACGGTGAACTGACTTTGTAGGTTTTTGTATCGCAAATGTGCGGATAGCAAGAGTCACCACCGACTTTTCTTTTATCCAATTAAGGGAAGGCGAAAAGAACAGGAAAAGACCTTCGTTAGATTCTGAGTAAGGGAGAAGGTTATGAAAAGGGAAGGTATTAGCACCCCTTTCCATCCGTAGTTATCTACGGGCTCTTAGTTGCTCTTAGATCACTTTAAAAATTGTGCTTTCTGTGTGTTTGACAAAAATGTTTTGAAAAGGCATTTCGCTTTGACTTTGTAATGATTCATGTAGGAATGTATACAAAGTGTTTGGAAATGTTTTGTTTTTGAAAAGAGTTTGAACTTTGACAAAAGTGTGAGGTGTGAAAAGTGTTTTGTTAGAGCAAGCAACTAAAAGTCTTATTACTTACTCAGAATTGGTCGCTTTGTTATTTTACGCCTTTAGAATAGCGCTATCCATACCATTAATTGGTAGGTAACCCTATTCGTTGGATGTAAGCGGACATTCAAGGGACATCGGATGGTCATAGAAAGCAACTTGTAAGAAGTATCCTAGCACATTCAAGGACTATCATCATTTTTCAGAGGCGACAATCGAGGGTCAAGATCATGTATTCGGAGGCTACATCGTGGGTCTTATGATCTTTGTATCGAAGGGAATATGATGATTTGTTTTGAAGGCAACTGTGCTAGGATACCTCTACGTTCGAGGGACTTGACCATTTGAATTTGTAAAGGCAACGAGAGAGAATTACCCTAAGGGGTGCATGTGTGAAAAGAGTGTGTTGATTTCAGGTATATGTTATCTTGAAAATTAGAGTGAGCTATGTTGATTTTTATCTTGCCATACACGCCTAATTACTAGCAGTTTATAGGGTGCGGAAAATAAATTGCGGAAACGTAAAGTGCGGAAAGATAAATCCTACGCTATTACATGGCTTTGGGGCAGATACATAATTGAAAAGTGCGGAAAATAAAAGTCCTAATTAAACTATTACATCCCATAGGCAATTACAAAATATGAAAAGAAAACGATAAAAATTGTCCAAACGAGATAACTCGTGAATGTATGAAAATCGGAAATACAAGGAAATCGAATAAGAGGAAAATGTTAGCAAAAATAATAATTTTTGAATGAGAAAAATGTTTTCATGCTAGAAATAACATTAATATGCTAAAATAATTTTTTGGGATTTTTTGGAGTTAATTTGACAATTAATAATCAATTAAAAGTGATTTAAATGCAAAATTGAAATTAAATTAAATATGCATGCAAAATAATATTTTTAATTTTATAAATTAAATAAACATTTTCTGAAAATAATGCAAAAATAAAAAGTTTTTGGTGTTTTTAATGCATGATAAAAATTATTTAAAGTTAAATTAAATAGTATGAAAATATTAAAAGAAATAAAATAGAAAAATAGAAAAAATGTTAAGTTTGTAAAAGAGAAAAGGAAAACCGGTCCTGGCAGGGGTTGAACTCATGACCCTTGAGAGCATCTTCTACAGCCAATGCCTTAACCACTGCGCCATGTGACATCTGGTGTTTGTAAAATTGAAATCAATTGAATAAAAGCGTCAACGTGTCATTGTTTTGGTTCAAACACAGTCAGCCACACGTGGACCCCATTGACTTATGAATAGACGAATCAGAACCTTCCCTCACGCCACGCAAGCTACGCCGGAGTCCGAATCGGTCAACGACGCCGGAGCCCTAGCTCCGGTCGTCTTCTCCGATGACTATGATTCTTAAACCTGCAAAATACGAAGATTAAAAGCAAAAGAAAGACCTTGTCCACCTATTTTGACCCTTTTGAATTCGATGGTGGTGTCTGTTTAGGCTGAATCGGCCTGTACAGGCCAGTTCGAAGAAGACAGCTTGAGAAACCCTAACTATGGCAAACCGCGATTCTTACGTGCAAGCTTCGAAACGATGGCCCAGATCCATCATATGGAACCTCATGAACACAACAAAACCGTTCAAATCAATTGAAACAAACAGATAATAAAAATGCAAAATCAAGAAAGTTTTGAATATGTATGATCATGTATGCATCGATTCAGGCTGTTTTGATCATTGATAATGATGTATACTTACTCAATCTTACCCCCTGAACACAATGGAATGGTTTTGAGAGCTTGAAAGTGGCTGCAAATTAGAATTCGATTTTCACAAGTTTATAAAAATTTTGAGCAAAGTGAGGGTTGTTGTAAGGGCTAGGGTTTTGTGTCCTTTGCTTGGCATCTTGCTGGCTATTTATAGAGTGTATTAGAGAGGAAAAGAAGGAAAAAGATTGATCATGAATGTGCCATAAATATTTTTCAAATAAAATCAAATTTTGGAGAAAATTTAATTTTCTTTAATGTGAGAGCTAGCACGAATTTGGCATGTTCCATGGGCTATCTTGGACCTCAAGTTTGATATAAATTCACCCTTTGAAAATATCTTATTTTCATATTTTATATAATTTAATCTTGAATTAAATGGTTTTAAATTCAAAATAAATCAATAAAATTGAAAATTGCCATGGCTAAGCATGAATGGGTCACAAATAATATCATGAACAAGTTTGGATCATAAAATTATAGGCCCATTTGGAAAAATTGCATTTTGACAAATATCTCCTTGTGCAATTGTTCAAAATGCCCAACTTGTGAATGGTGTATTTTGCTCAATTTTCCACATTTTGAGTGTTATTGGACTTTTGGAAATCTCTAAGAGTCCTCTAACCAACCTTTTTGGTTTCATCGCAATTGAGTTTCCATGCTCGATATATCTTCAAAACAAAATGTTGACTTTTGTTGACTTTGAAAAGGACCTCAGAATGTCTTGATCCATACCTTCCAAATGAAGCATTTTTGAACATTCTTGTGAGACATGAAGTTGTAGAGAATTGAATTTCCTTCAAAACAAGAGGTGGTGGAAAAATTTCGAGAAAGTATGAAGAAGTTATGCTCACCAAAGTTTGGTTGACTTTTCACTAAGAAACCCTAATTTGGAAAGTTTGACTTTTGAGCAAATCTTGAGTTTTCTTGATGAATCATGATCAACCCTTGATCAAATGATGAATGTAACTTCAAAATGAGGATGTTGACCAAAAATCATGAAGTTTGACTGTATGTTGACCACAGTTGACTTTTTGTCCAATACAACTGATTTTCAACCATCTGAGCAATTGTCTGAGGAAACTTGACTTGTGAGGCTTGAAACTTGACATGGAGAGTCTTTGAAGCATATGAGGAGGCATGATGACCATTGGAGATGTTGGAAGTCCATCTGGATCTAAGAATTGCCAAACCCTAGTTTGGGTTGATTGTCTAGGAGAGGGTTTGTCGATCAACCTCTGAGGAATCCTTGAGCATGGATGTATGAAGTGTCTTGAGGAGAAGGAGGGCAAATTTTGGGGTATGAAAGTTGCCCCTGTTCAATCTTCTTGTACTGGAAGGGTTAGATTGGCATGCTCGCCTTTCGTGACCTGGAGGTAGAAGATGATTGAACACCGAGTACACCGAAAATTTGCACTTGTGGCTAATGATGCGGAATGGGCTTACATGCCATTTGAGAAGGTAGAGACTTCACTGGGAATGAGTCGATGCTAGAATCGAGATTGTTGTCCGGATAGGAGAATTGCCGAGATGGGCTTAAGATGCCATCCGGAATGACCGCCGGGAGTGAGCCGACGCTAGGCTCAGACGTTTCTTGAAGTGAAGGAGATGGGCTTAGATGCCATCCGAGGAGTCGACGTTAGACTTCGTGCTCATCTTTGAATGAAGTTATTGGTTTGTATTGATTTTTAACCAAATATGCAGATCAAGGTGAGAGTTGTTGACAAGTAGTCAAGATGGGCTTAAGATGTCATCCGTGGCAATCGAGTCGCGCTAGACTCAGTAGTTGCTGCTGATAATAAGAAGGAATCGTAATAGATCTTCGTGTTGATTACTCTAAGGGGTAGTATTTGGCAACATGTGGATATCTTCCCCGCTGCCGGGTATTAATCCACCGCTCTATCGGAGGATAACCCGTGATCGTTCGTATAGTTTTCCGCCTAGCTTCGGAATTAATCTCGATCGCTGTCGGAGGACAACAAGGGTGGTCGCTCGATAGTTTTCTCGTCTGATTCGGTCTTAATCTCGGACCAGCTTGTCGGAGGACAACTAGGGCGTTCGTTCAGATAGTTTTCCCGTCTGGATTCGGGTCTTAATCCTGGACCTGTTTGTTTCAGAAGTGATTTGTATCTGTTTTGGAGAAAACAAAAGAAACTTTGATAGAATACTGTTAGTCTTATGCAAAGTATGATGCATGACGATGTGTATGAATGACATATGCATATATTATAACTTTATGATAAATGTTGTGGTATTTCAAAACATATCCATCTTGAAGAAGATGTAGATGTTCTGCTTGAGGATTTCTGACTTCTGTTTGGGGACGGAACGGATGGAGACCCTGAGAAGAAAGAAAACTTTGATTCCTCCGATGCACTATCTGACCAAGTCTTGGGCCTAGATATTGTTGAGGAACACGTTGTTGAGGATCTCATGTATAGACCCTGCTGGGGAGAGTTTGGGAGGTAATCTGTTGGGGATCTTGTGTGTAGATATTTGCTAAGAGTACTTGATAGTTGCTGGGAGACCGGGTTAGAAGAATCTGGAGCCTGCTGGAATCTCTGGCTGGGGAATAGCAAGATGTAAGATTCCTCCGATGCACTATCTGATTAAGTTTCGTGTCCGACACCGCCGAAAAGGGAATTGTTGAGATATTCATTGGGATAAATACCGGATGGGGATGAAATGTTATTGATTGGAAATTGGTGTGACATGGTTTAGTTGAGTGGAATCACCGCCGGATTCACCTCTACTCACTGGGAAGGTTTGTGGTGAGTGACATCGTCACAAGTAAAGGTTACGCCAGAGGATGCGAACGTGAATTGGATTCTCTCGCTCGAAACGATTTACTCTTTTGATTTGTTTATAAAGATGTCATGAGCATCAAGCTTTATTATTTTCAACACAAGAAAGATGATTTAATGATTATGAAAAGGGGAAAGTGAAATACCCTCAATTGATATTGGTATGCGTAACGACTAGCGCAAACTAGACGCAACGCATTGGGGAGATTCTGAGTAAGGGGGATTGTTATATAAAGGGAATAGATGGAGCACCCTAAATATATATAGTTATCTATAGCTTTATATATGAATATGTTTGATATGTTTGTGTGTTTTAATTGCTATTTCTATGATTGGGAAAGTTTCTCCTTTGGATTTTAAGAATGATAGATTATGTGGGATTCTAGGTTTTGTTATTATTGTGCTCGCAAAGATCTATGGATCTTCTGCATACATATCCCCTAGTGGGAATTAGAGCATTTGTAGCTCGGATCTAAAGGGTTCTATGGTTTGTTTGGTCTGAGGGAGAAAGAAATTTGCTCGGCAAGGATGAGACCTTGTGCCTACGTATTCTCAAAAGGATGTTGAGAAAGTCAGAGCAATCGTAGTTCCCACTTATGCTAGTGGAAAGCAACGGGATGTTAGTAAGAGATGCATAAATGTCATCTTAATGAAAAATGTATCTAATCTATTTCATCACATACATTTTTTTGAAAAAAAGTTTGACTGAAAATCTTTCGTCGTAAGTTATAGGTGTTTTGCTTGAGTGTACAAGCGTTACCACTTACATGTTTAAGAAAGATGTTTTGAAAAAAAGATGATTGAATCTTTTAACTGTAAGTATTAGGTGTTTTGCTTGAGTGTACAAGCGTTACCACTTACAATTAAGAGATGTTTTTGTTTGAAAAAAAGTTTGAAAAAGTTTGAAAAGTTTTTTTGACTGTATGTGATGTGATAGATGAGATACTTCTTCCATAGAGATGATAGATGTCTAAATCTCTAGGAGAAATTGATTGGATTAAAGGGATGCTTTTAAGAAGCCCATGGGTCCTTGTATTGTTAGCCCAAGAGGAGGCATTCCGAGGGTCATCGAGGGTCCTTGTATAAAGCTCAAGAGGAAGCTATAGGGTATGGCTGGCTTTGTGTTAAAAGGGATTTCACCGAGAAACCGTCCTTTTGGAATTAAGAGTAATTTCACCGGGAAATTTTACTCTCTGGGGGGATTTGAAAGTGATTTCACCGGGAAACCATCCTTTCAGGGTTCTATCTTAGCGCGGGTGATTCTTTGTATTGGAAGCCCAATAGGAGGCTGTTAAGAGATTTCCTGTCTCTTTCATTGTATGATGCCCAAGAGAAGGCTAAACTCAATGAGGAGTTCTTTTGAACAAAGCCCAAGAGGAGGCTGACTCAACAGGGGAATGTTGCCTTATATGAAGCCTAAGCGGAGGCTAAACTCAGTAAATGAGTTTTCTTATATGAAGCCTAAGAGAAGGCTAACTCTGTGGGGAGAGTTATCTTGCATAAAGCCCAAGAGGAGGCTATATTCATGCTGGAGATGAATTATCTTGTATAAAGCCCAAGCGGAGGCTACAACTGTGGGGAACCTATTGGTTAGACTAATTGTTATGTTATAATTAGACAGTTGTATAAACAAGTATGTATGAAGTTATTCACAGGAGTTTATGAAGGAAATATAGACAATGCATGATGTTTATTTGTAGAAGTTTATGAAATATAAACAAGTGTCTGTGAAACGAACGTTCAAAACGAGCGTAACTTGATTATTAACAAGTTTGAACTGTGTACAAGGAAATGAATATGTACACGAACGAGTATTTATGTACAGAGAAAGATGGATGTACATAGGGGGGTTGGGACTTACACCATAAGGGAGGCCCATTGGTTTGAAAGCGCCACAGGAATAATGCTCCTTTCAATACCAATGGTAGTCAAGATATGTACGATGAAACGGAAACGAATGATCAAGTTTATCCGTGAAAAGTATTTTCAAAAGTATATGTATTATGATAAAAGTTTTGTATGAAAAGTATTTGATATGTACAAGGAAAAGATGTATGTACATAAAGAATGTTGGTTTGTATACACAAGTGAAGTGAAAATGACGATCAAGTTTGTCTGCTTGAGTATAAAAGAAGTGTCTGATTATGTAGATAAAATTTGTATGTATTTGAAAGAGTTTGGTATGTACAAAGAAATATTATGTACACAAAAGAATGTTATGGGACTTACACCGTGAAGGAGGCCCATTGGTTTGAAAGCAGTTTCACAGGGAATAATGTTCCTTTTAATACCAATGGATTCGGTGTATAAACAAACGAATGAAAACAAATGGAAGAAGTTTGTTTATGTTTGAATATTAACAAAGATGTTTTGAATATGTACAAGGAAAATTAAATATGTACATAAAAGGATTGGGACTTACATCGTGAGGGAGGCCCATGATCGATTGAGAAATTCGAGAGAAAACGAATTCGGTTTTATCGTTTAAATCGGATCGATCATGGTAAAAAGATGCAAGTTTGATGAAAAGTTTTGAAAAATGATTTTGAGAGTATTTTGAAATGTAAGGTTGATTTATGAGAAGTTTTGAAAAGAATCGGAATTCGAAAACTTGAAAAATTCACCTTTAAAAGGTGTTTTGAAAAGTGTTCGTAACGCTGCGCCCGATTAAAATTAATCGATGAAAGTTTTTTCTGAAAATTTTTGCACTATCATAAAATAGATGTATTTATTGACAAGTGTACAAAAAATCACCTTAAAATAAGGAGTTTTGATTGGTTAAAAAAATTATGAAAGTTTTGTAAAAAAACATGAAAAATTGGAAAAGTTTGAAAAAGAATGGTATTGAGAGGGATTGAACCCATGACCAAAGGGGTGACCACGTGGCAGAGGACTAAAGGCAAACAAGCTACCATCGAGCCAAACGCTACTGGTGTTAGTGGACTCAGAACACGTGTAAACAAAGCATTGGAAATTTTGAAAATTTAAAATGAAGAACACGCGCGCAGTGTTCTTCGTTGTTTTGATCTTCAGATTCTATGATCCAAGCTACCATCTTCGTTTCTCAATGAAATTCAATGATGTAAACATCAAAATTGCTCGGTTTTTCCTCACGAATACGATGGTACTTGTTAATTGTATTTATTTTAAGCCCAGAATGATTTAGGTTTTGAAAAACACTATGAACCCTAAACTGAAAATTTCAAATTAAATGATGTGTAGTTGATGATTCTTTGATTTTATTGAGGGCTATTGATCGTTATAAGTGCAGAAACAAAACGGCCATGAGTTTTTTTGTTTTAGTTCAAAGAATATGGATATCCAAGTTCGTGTTCTAACCTGTTCAAGTGGAGATCGAAGAAGGTGTAAACGTATTTCCAGAGCTTGTTTCTCGATGCTAAGACACCGGCATGTATGGAAGCTAAATGGATGGTCCTGACCTTGAATCCTTCCAAATCAATTCAGCCAAGTCCACCTGCACAGTTCAGAAATGGAAGCTCGAAATCGATGTTAAACCTGTTACATTTGCTTGCCAATGATCTGGATCATGTACATGAGGTACATGGAAGGTGTTAGGATGCTCACAACACAAATTAATCCAACCAAACTTCAAATTCGAATTCTATGGCAGTTTTGGAAAGTTTGAAAAATGGAAAATGAAATCTGATTTTCAGTGATTCTTGTGTTGATTTTATGATTCAAACATGTTCCATATTGATTATATGTTATGTTAGACACCAAATTTCAACATGGTTTTAACTGAATTTCAAAAATGCAATGTTTCTCAATTTTGCACTATGTTGCTTGATTTTCAAGAAAGTAGAGAGAAAGCATGGATTTGCATTGCTTTGGTGTTGTTTTGGACTTGAAATGTGATCTATTTATAGGCCAAAAGATTCTGAAATGTTAGGCAAGAGTACATGGCATTTGGTGAATCAAGGATACCTTAAGGGGTAAGAAAGACATTTGTAAAGGAAAAGGAAGTTTCCTTTTTTCACCATGTGCTCATTTTTACAACTTTGATCCAATCCTCTCAATTATTACCTCTAGCTGATATTTATCAGCTCAATGATCCATTTGGCATGGTTGGATTGCTTCTAGATGAAGAAAACACAAAAATGACCTATAATTGAAGTTTTGAACTTTGAAAAATATGTTCATGGAGCCTTTATGTTTCAATTTCAAAAGCATAGCTAGACTCCATGTATTTGAGAATTCTTGGACATTTTAGAAAGCTTGTTTCACAAGCTACAACTTTCATGTTTTGAGTTTTTTCCAATTCAAATTGGAACTAGGTGAAAAAATGGCATGAAGTTTGGAAAAAATAAGAAATTTCAACACTTAGAAAATTTTCTAAGTATGAAAACTTTTGACTTTTTGTTGACTTTTTCAAATTCTTTGATTTTTTATGATCATGATGGATCATTTGAAGTATTTTGATGATTGAAAAAGTTTTGTTTTGAAAAATTTGACCAAAAGTCAAAGTTTGACTTTTTTGTGCAGATGAATTTTCATCGACGATCTCAAATCGATCGATGAAATGTGAACTCGTGATGTTTTGAATCCGTAAATTAGGTCAAGATGTTGTATCTAGGATATAATGACCCATATCTATCCAAAAAGTCATTTCTTGCTCAAAAGTCGAGAATTCTCATGCTCGATCAAAACCCTAATTGGTCGATCCTCGATTGATCTATGAGAAAAATGGATATCTGATGATCAGAGGTTGATGATTTGATCAAGATAGATCAAATGAGGTGAGAAAAACTCAAACCCTAATTGATTGTCTCTTGAATCAGATGAAAATCTGATGAAACCCTAAATTTGACCTGTGAATGCTACACCCGATTAATGTTATCTGAACTGTTAGTGATGCAATGATGCAAATGTAAGGTGGTATATTAGGTAAAAAATTGGGGTATGACAGATGCCCCTATTTAAGTTTCTTTAACCTGAGAGATGAAGATGAATATCTTCGTTTTGATAGGTGTAAAGAGACTTAAATATCAGAATACGCAAATTTTGGACCTAAGATACCAAAAGATGCGAATGATGCAAAATGATTGTAAAAGGTTTTACCCAGATGATATCAAAGGAATGACATGGTGGGAAAAATTTTGTGGATACGTCCCTGCTGGGGAAAAAATGACTCACAAAATATGTGAATATCTGTTTCACTTTGGGAAATGAAGAGATTACCTTCTGTCAGCCTTGTGACAATGTTTAAGGTAAGTGAGAATGTAATTACCAATTATCAGCCTTGTGATAGTACATGGTAATGAGTTCTGAAGATATTACCAATAATCAGCGAAGTGATAATTATAACAAGGTAAATCTTTTAAGGAAGTTGTTGCGTATTCAGCTCTTGTGAATAACAGATAGTGAAAGAAACAGATTTCAAACGGGTTTTAAAGATATTACCAATTATCAGCAAAGTGATAACTATAACAAGGAAAATCTTTAGAAAATTGCTGTATATTCAGCTTTGTGAATAACAGACAGTGAGAGAAACAGAACTCAAATGAGTTTCTATTTTCTTGGATATAATCTTGCCGAGGATTTCTCTCTTGAGAAGATGCGGGCATTTTGACTAGAGGGCACAGGTTTTCTTTTGGACAGAAAGACAACATGCTGGGAATTTTTGAATTGTCGTGACTTGGCCTTGTTGAGAAGGACAAAACTTTTCGACAATGTTGAGGAATGAAAATAAGCAGTTCGAATGAGGCTATTGCTTATTGCTTTGTTGATTATAGACATGGTTCTATCCAGGAACGAACTGGAAAGAAAAAGTCAATCAAGACATTATTCCCAATGAGGAATGAATCTCAGCTGGGGAATGTGGTAGAGAGAAGGAAATGTATTTGGGAATACTCCTGGGAAAAAGACTTGTACTTTTTCTCGCTTGGAGATATTCTATCGGGAATGTACTTGTACTCACATGAGTAAGCGTGATTTACACCCGATTTGAAGCAAACATTTTGGGAGATGCAAAATGCAATGAATGATGCTATTATGTATGAATGTCATGAATGTTATATGCATGCTAACAATACTTTGACAAAGACACTATAGAGATATTTGGGAAAAGGACCACGTCACGTCGAACAAATACTTGGTGAAAATTAAAGAATGGTGCAGATGTTCACTAATGAATAATTTGAGTTGCATGCTTTAAACTCTCTGAGAAAGACATTTTATTGGCAACTCAGCCGTGGATTCTTTTTGGATAAGAATACCGTCCTTTGATGATTTCTGCTGAGGAGAAGACTGCTGTAGCAGTAGTTTTATCCTTCGGAGATCGAAACACTCATGGAGAAATTGTTGAAGCTCTTTCCGTGTTCATAGTTCAAAGGAATTTTTTTGCTTTTTGTTTCAAAATTTTGAAGTAAAAATTCATTTAAAACATTTTAGTTTCAAAAAGTGATTTTCACAATAAAAGCGTTATTTTGCAAAACAGAATAAAGTAGGAATTGCAAACAAAAAGCACAAGGCTCAAATTTATTGATAGAATGGTAATCAGCCAAATGCGTGATTCCATGAACTATTTACAAAAGTTGGAAATGATAATTTATTGGGAAAAGGCTACATTGAAAGCAAATAACTACTATCCCTAACAACTTTGAATTCCCACTGTGCTTGTTGCTTCAGAAGATTTGATTGAAGATCCGTTGATGGAAATTTCTTCATATGGACAAAATACAGACTGATCGCAGTTACTTTGTCATTTTTGTATCCTTGTTTTTGCCTAGATTGCCTTTTCAAGTTTTCAATCTATCGTGATAATTTCGCTTATTGTCTCTAATTTTGCCTCGATCGCCTATTCGTGTTTTCAATCCACCGAGACACTCTTTTTGCCTAAGCCGCCTTTTCGGTTTTCGACTTACCGAAATGTTTTGTTTTTAAACAGTATTTTTGATCGCCAAGATTCACAGGATGCGGGAGTTCATCGCCCATGGTTGTGAGAGTCATAGCACCGCCAGAGAAGCTTCTTTGACGATGTATGGGCCTTCGTAATTAGGAGTCCATTTGCCCTAGAATCGTTGAAAAGATGAATCTTTTTAAGCACGAGGTCACCTTCTAATTCACAAGGTCGGACCTTTTGTCGAAAGCTTTCTTCATTCTTCTTGATATAATTGTCCGTGACACGAGCGGTCAGCGCTTCAATTAAGTTCATTGGTCGATCCGCTTTGACACCATTCGCCTCGATAAATTGGTTTCCATAAGAACTCTCATTGAGGGACTTCTTACGGGAGTACTGCTTCCATGCCGTATACTAGAGAAAAAGGAGTTGCCCCTGTTGACGTGCGTACTAAAGTACGGTACCCATGCAGAGCAAATGGCAGCATTTCGTGCCTGTCTTTGTAAGTGATGACCATTTTCTGGATGATCTTTTTGATGTTCTTGTTGGCTGCTTCAACGGCGCCGTTCATCTTTGGCCGGTAAGGAGATGAGTTATGATGCTCGATCTTGAATTCCTCACACAGTTCTTTCATCATTTTGTTGTTTAAGTTAGATCCATTGTCTGTAATGATCTTGCTTGGAACACCATATCGGCAAATGAGGTTATTTTTGATGAACCTCACAACCACTTGTCTTGTAACGTTGGCGTAAGATGCTGCTTCGACCCATTTGGTGAAGTAGTCAATGGCCACTAAAATGAAGCGATGTCCGTTGGACGCTTTTGGTTCGATCATCCCAATCATGTCGATGTCCCACGTGGAGAAAGGCCACGGAGAGGAGAGAACGTTGAGTAGAGTCGGTGGCACATGGATCTTATCTGCGTAGATCTGGCACTTGTGACATCTTTTGACGTGTTTGCAGCAATCGGATTCCATCGTTATCCAATAGTATCCTGCTCTCAATATTTTTCTAGACATTGCATGCCCATTTGAATGGGTTCCAAAGGACCCTTCATGCATTTCATGGATGATTGTGTCTGCTTCTTATCTGTCGACGCATTTGAGCAGGACCATGTCGAAGTTGATTGCTTCCAGAGGTTCTTTGTGAGGCTGAATGATCCTTTCCTCGTGCTTAAGTAGTCGAGAAATTTCATCCGGGATCTCTTCTTCAACTTCTTTTTCGGCGAATTCACAGGGAATTTCAAAGTTGGGAGAGAGCGTAGAGTTATTGCTTTCAATGGTTTTGTCCATTTGTTTAATCTGCATTTTTGATTTATATTTGATTAATTTTTTTTTTTTTTGTGAAAGTGTATGCAGATTATTATATATATATTTTTTTTTATTGTGATTTTTTTTATTGTGTTTTTTAGGATTATCATTTCCAGAAAAGGGTAAAAATGAAAATAAACACAGAGTGTGGAAACAAAACAACGCGTTTTATTTATGATTCACAATATGAACAGGGCCCTAAAATACAAACTCATTTGTCTTGGGCAAGACAAAGAGAAATTATTTAAAAGCTAAGCCCTATAAAACATCTCTTCACTTTAAGGAGAGTTCAAAACAAAAAGCAAAGATAAACTACTTAGAGCTATGAACATTAGTCTTAACTTCAACGGGTTTCCAATGGCAAACTCCTGATATCGAGATCGAGATAATTTCACTTGGTTTAACCCCACAAACCCTTGAGAGCTTTGAAGATTCGGACGATGGCCCTTTCCTTTTGTGCTGCTAAAGCGATCTTCTTGATTAACAGATCGGGAAGTATAGGATACAGCATGGGTACTTCCTGTTGACCTTTGTGTTGAATTTGGGGATGCGCCTTCCAATCTTCTGAGTGAAGAGACTCGTTGTCGGCGACACTTTCTAGATCGTATCCCGAGTCGTACTCTTGATCTTCAGTGATCATGTTGATATAGTGATAACCAGGATCTGGCTTAGGGAATTCCACAGGCGTGTTGAAGCAGAGATCTTTGTTTGGGATCTCGATCTGTTGATTAGGCTGAGAAGACGAGTATACCTCTTCTGGTTGACTAGGGTATTCAAAGTCATCGCCCCATCCCGTAGGTTGGATATCTTCGATTCGGATCTTCGAGCTTTCTGGCGCAGTGTATTTCACCATGTAGTCGAATTTGCCACTTGGTTCTCCCAAGGTATCCCAAATTTCAGCAGGGACTGGTGGATTCTCATGCCTTTGCAGGGACATATTTTTGAATTGATTAGTCGGTGCATATGATTCCTCCTGAGACACATACTCAGGGCTATTCAAATAAGTGGTCCACCATCTTCATCAAGCTCGCATCTTCATGATTCTTAATGAAGGATCTGAACTCGATTGGAAGCACGACTTCCATGCCATAAACAAGAGAGAACGGGGTTGCCCCTGTTGAAGTGCGAACGGTAGTCCTGTAACCATGCAAAGCGAAAGGCAACATCTCATGCCAATCTCGATAGGTTACTACCATCTTCTGCACAACCTTCTTAATGTTCTTATTCGCCGCTTCAACAGCTCCGTTCATCTTCGGGCGGTACGGAGACGAATTGTGGTGCTTGATCTTGAAGGACTAGAAGCTTCTTCATCATCTTGTTAAGATTCACCCATTATCTGTGATAATCTTGTCGGGAATCCCGTAACGGCAGATGATGTGGTGTTTGATAAACCGGGCAACCACCTGTTTGGTGACGCTTGCATAGTGTCATACCCCAAATTTTGACCTAATATACCACTTTGCATTTGCATCATCTGCACAATTAATGTCGATAAAGATTGATCGGGTATAGTCTTCACAAGCCAAAATTAGGGTTTCATCAGATTTTCATCTGATTCAAGAGCTAACCAATTAGGGTTTGATATTTTCTCATCTTATTTGATCTATCTTGATCAAATCATCAACCTCGATCATCGACATCAAATTTTCACGTATCATGAGGATCGACCAATTAGGGTTTTGATCGAGCATGAGAATTCTCTGACTTTTTGAGCAGTGGATGACCTTTTTGGATAGAGATTGGTCATTACATCTTAGATACAACATTCTGACCTAATTTCTGAATTCAAATCATCACAGAGTTCACGTAATTCATCACTGCTGTAAACATCTGATGAAAATTCATCTGCACAGAAAAGTCAAACTTTGACTTTTGATCAAATTTTTCAAAAAAAAACTTTTTCCATCATTAAAAAACTTCAAATTATCCATCTTGATCATAAAAAATCAAAGAATTTGGAAAAGTCAACAAAAAGTCAAAATTTCTATAACAGAAAAATTTCTAAGTGTTGAAATTTCACATTTTTTCCAAACTTCAAGCCTTTTTTTCACCTAGTTCCAATTGGAATCTGAAAAAACTCAAAACATGAAAGTTGTAGCTTGTGGAAAGATCTTTCCAAAATGTCCAAGAACTTCAAAATCCATGAAGGCTAGCTATGTCTTTGAAATTGGAACAAAAGGGTCCATGAAACTTGATTTTTCAAAGTTCAAAACTTCAATTATAGGTCATTTTGAAGTTTCTTCATCTAGAAGCTTTCTAACCTTGCCAAATGGATTGATGAACTGATAAATATCAGTTAGAGGTAATAATTGAGAGGATTGGATCAAAGTTGTAAAATTGAGCACATGGTGAAAAAGGAAGTTTCCTTTTAAGGCAAAAGTCTTTCTTACCCCTTAAGGTAACTTTGATTTTCCAAATGCCATGGACACTTGCCTAACTTGATCAGAGCCTATTGCCTATAAAAGGATCACAAATTCAAGCCAAATAGACACCAAAGCTTCACAAATACATGCTTTCCTTCCACTTTCTTCAAATTCAAGTATCATAAGTTCAATTTGCCAAACATTGCAATTTTCAAATTTAGCAAGAACTATGATATTCTTTGGTGTCTAACATGTTTTATAATCAATATGTAACTTGTATGAAACATAAAACTAACACTAATCACACTAAAAACCAGTTTTTACTTTCTATGCACATAAACTTTCAAAACTGCCATGGAATTCGAAACTGAAGCTAGGCTTGATCAATTGATGTTGTAATCATCCATACACCATCACCATACCTCATGTACATGATCCAGAGCAAGAACATCTAACTGTAACACGATTTACATAGAAATCGAGCTGCCATTTTTGAACTGTGCAGGTGGACTGGGTTGGAGAGTTCCAGGACATTTCAGAGCAAGCAGGGTGATCATACACCATCCCTAGAGGCCGCTGGTGCTTAAGTGATCAAGAAAGAGCAACTGGAAACACTCCAGCATCGATTTCAATCTTCACTTTTCCAGGTTAGAACACGAAACTGGTTCTCATAATTCCTTGCACCAATTGAAAAAAGCTCACGGCCATTTGTTTTCTGCACTTATAACGATCAATAGCCCTCAAAGAAATCAAAAAAATCATCCACTACAAGTCATTTAATTTGAATTCTTCGTTTTAGGGTTCATCACGATTTCCAGAAAGTAAAACATGATAGGCTTAAAATAAATGCAATTAATCACCATCATCATATTCCTTGTTAAAAATCAAGCAACTTTCATGTTTACATCCTGTGATTTCATCAAGAAACGAGTGATATAGGTTGGATTGAAGATTGGAGAAGACGATGCAAGCTGCGCGCGTTTTTTTCAAAATTCAAATGAGTTTTTATAATATATTTAACTGAATTAACATATGTTATTGGATGTATCACCGCCCCAGCGGTTGCCAGCTCACTCTTAAAACTCTCTTGCCTTGCCATGCCATCATGTCCCGGGTTCGAGCCTTGTAGGGACCAATTTTTTTTCAAACTTTTTCATTCAAACTTTCCAATATCATGTCTACACGTGTTTTTCCACTAACACCTGATAACACGAATTTATATAACATATTTGATGTATTTTTCATAAATAATGTTAATGTTTTTATTTAATTATTTCACTTTATTTCCGTATTACGTTGGTATTTTCTATGTTTCAGGTATTTCGTATTAAATAAAGATAAATTGAGCAAAGAAGTAAAATCGAGGAAAAATCAGATTAAAAAGCAAAGAAATGAAGCAAAAGGTGTGATATAGTGAAAAGGAGGTGTTATAAAGTAAGAAAGCAATTATGTGAACGAAGGCCCAAGACTAGCCCAAAGAAAGTGCCTGTGTGGAGCCCGCTCAAGCCACGTCACGGGTGAGACGGTCGTCTCACCCTCCCACTTTTCTTGGAGGCGCCCGCCTCAGTAGGGTCCACCACTTCTGCCAAGCACTTGAGACGCACGTCTCCCTTGTAGGACCGATTCTTGAGGCGCCCGTCCCCGGTCTTCAAGGCAAGATTTTCTCACACGATGCCACTTATTTCGGACTAATTCAGATTGGCGCTATTTCATAGATCTATAAATAGGAGTTCCAGTTCCAGAATTGGGGGTCGGTCAGCATTTCACCGAACAACCGTTATTTTATATTTCGCAATTTTATTCCAATATTGTATTTTGAATTTATTTTTATTTTAGTTTTCACTGATCTAACCTTACGTTAGATCCAGTACTTTTTATTCCTTGTCGTATTTTATTTTTCCTCTCAATTCAAGAAGTCAAGAACAAGGTTATTTCCAGCATTCTTAATTTCAGGTTTTATTTATTTATTTTATGTTATTTAATTTATTGTTGCCTGATATTATTTATTTGATTGTGGTAATGTTTAAATATATTGAACCAATTTATTTATGCATGTCTGAATTAATTAATATGTCTGGCTAATTAGTTTTGATATTGGTATGTAAATTAATCGATCCTTAGGAATCTAAAATAAACTGGCATAATGTTACGTTGTTAAAAATATTCTTTCTGACTTAGATATCTAATTTAATTTATTAATAGGTTTAGAAACCAACAGAGCGAAAGTTTGAGGTTAATAAACTGACTAAGATTAGAAACCAACAGAGCGACTTGAGGTTTAGAATCGATAGTAGATACTAGGTATTGTTTTTAAAACCATGAAAGATTTTAAAACCAATTAAACTTTATTTATTTTCAAAAGTGTTTTTATATTCAGGATAGCGAAAGCATACGTTAGATTTAATTACATGATTCTTATCAATAGAGCGACAGTTTGAGATAGGATCTTTAGATAAGTATTGTTTGTCAAATAGGATTTTATCAACATGAGTAACACGTGGAAATTTAGATCCCTTAGGTTAGACGAATTACGCATCGATATCTATTTATTTATTTATTATATTTTCCTTAACCAAAAACCTTAAAGAATTATTCGCTTTAGTCAGATACCGAACTTAGGATAACGATAGATCGATTTATAGTCTCGTGGGTTCGATATCTTTAAAACTACGCGATAGGATCGCACTTGCATCACGATTAATAGACGATAAAGTCGCGATCAAGTTTTTGGCGCTGCTGTCGGGACTATTTAAGTCGATATTGTAACTCTGGTGTTACACCGTATAGACTAAGGCATTTTTATTTTATTTACTATGTATAACCCAAATTTTTCCTACGCCCATTATCAGTATTATGAGGAACCACAAGAATCCCATAGATCCGAACTTGAAATACTGAACTTTAATGCTTCACAAACCTACTCCTACCCCAACTACCTTCAGATCTACCAATCCCCATATTTTGAAGAACCACAAGAAATTTATAATCTCAACCAAAATTTTCCTCAACCCAATTCTTCCTACAATTATCACACCCAATATTTTGAGGAATCACCAGAACCATACAAATATGATCTCGAAATATTAATGGAAGATTTTAATGAATCATGTAGAATGATACAACGCTTTGGGGAAACACAAAATGAGACTTTAACTTACTTTCAAGACTCTGAAGAATCGCAAGATTTTAATTTCGAAACATCAATAGAGGATTCCGATGAGATGATAATTAACTCTAGGATAGAGTCTATGATCGAACACTTTATAGAGGCACAAATTATCCAAAATGAAGAAGTAAGAAAACAAAACCTTCAAATTAATGAAACCCTTAGCCAACTAACCATTAAGGTAGAATCCCTCGCATCTCACAGTATGTTCTTAGAGACTCAAATATCTCAACTCGAGCAAAACCTTCTAGGACCTTTACCCGAGGAAGATGTGGATGTTGAAACAACCATTATGAGAATACTACTTGGTGATGATGACTATGAGGAGAGTGATATTGTGGACGAGGAAAGTTCTGACGAGGAAATTGTGGAGATTGAGAAAAATGAACCAACAATGTTCGAAAAGGTGGTTGTAAAAGAGGTAGAGGAGGAAGCATCTATTGTAATCCCGAATCACTACATCCCACTAATTCCCTTCCCGAAAATTTTTATGGAAACTCCGGTAGACTCCCAATCTAAAACGACGCTATGGGTATTGAAAATATCCACACTAATTTACCACTATTGGAAGTCGTACCTAAAAAGCGAAAATTAGAGGACCATAAAATTAAGGAAATAATTACTGTTAAGAGGGTGAGGTTAACTTATGAGGCGATGGATGAAATCACTAAGCCTAAAATTGAAAAACTTATATTTAGGATAAATCCAGAACCACTACCAAAATTTCGAAAGAATAAACCGCCCTACAAACGTAAGAAAAGAAAAGGTGAGGGATATGTGAGATGGCTTGATAAGTGGCCATGGAAAATTAACAGATAGTCATTCTAGTTTTTAATTTTAATTTTTCTTTTTCGTATTTTAAATTTTTCAATTTTATGTTAAAATTTAAATTTTATTCGGTTAACGGTTGCACCCTTTCATCTGATGCGTTCGAACTATTTTCCACTAATACCGATAATTATATTCAATTAAATAATCTACATTAATATTTATATAATAATTGAATATTCTTATTATCGTATTCTTCTATTAATATACAGAATTAATATTTCCCAATATTTATTATATTAATTATACGCCTTTCTCTTTTCTGATTTCTCCTGGTTTTATCGCATTGAGGACAATGCTTATTTTAAGTTTGGGAGAGTCAGAACATTTCTTTGTTCGTTATTATTTTCTTTGCTCTATTTAGTTTTTCCCTTTTAGTTTCCTTTTTCTATGTATTGCAAATTTCAATTCAATAAAATACATGTTTATGAAATTTTAATCTTTTATGTTTAATTCTCGTGCATATTCGAATTCCTCCTTTTTCTTGAGCCATAACGACAAATTTTAACACAAATTAAAACGCATTTATTGACATATTCAACTAGTATTAAGGTTGCTTAAATTAAATAAGAATTCGAGCGCGACTTAGCAAAATTGTTATCGTCCTAACACTTTAAAACCCCCAATGTGTTAGATTGATTTAAGTACTTATTATACCAACACCTTAAGACTTAGTTTTAAAGTAATCCCGAGTAGTTTATTAAGCAGTCGACACCGCCTTAAACGACAAACTACGTGGAGAATCGATGAATATAAGTGTTTGATCAAGAATTTTAAAGAAAATTTTTATTAGAAGATGCGCTTATTAAGTTAGATGGTCCTTACCAGATCATTTAATTCAACGGTTGCAGAAACTATAAAATATTTATGCAACCATCCATTATGAATTGGTTCAGTGGTCCCTGGTGCTGAACTTGGTAGGGCGGATGACGATCCGATCCCCCGCAATTTGTGATTGGATAAAGGAGTACCAAATATAATTACCGTGACTCCTAGCTGGATTATAAAGATCAAAGTCACTAACCGTTACTCCACTATGTGCAGAAGGTAATGGGCTTAATGTGATTGCGCCAGAATGAAACGGGTGAAACAAAACGAAAGTATCAGGTCGAGCTATAATTCATGACTTAAATTGGTCTGTAAAAATGGGGTTATCTAGTGTTATTACGGTAATTTTGGTGTCAAAGTCTAAACTCGAGTTATCCAACAAATAAGTGAATTGCAACCTAGTACAAATTGAATTGTGTTATGTATTTGCGTTTGACTTATGCTTAAGTGATTTTTCATTTTTACTTTTTGCTTGAGGACAAGCAAAGGTTTAAGTATAGGGGAGTTTGATAACACGAATTTATATAACATATTTGATGTATTTTTCATAAATAATGTTAATGTTTTTATTTAATTATTTCACTTTATTTCCAGACACGCTGGTATTTTCTATTTTCGTATTTCAGATAAATAAAGATAAATTGAGCAAAGAAGTAAAATCGAGGAAAAATCAGATTAAAAAGCAAAGAAATGAAGCAAAAGGTGTGATATAGTGAAAAGGAGGTGTTATAAAGTAAGAAAGCAATTATGTGAACGAAGGCCCAAGACTAGCCCAAAGAAGCCTGTAAGTGGAGCCCTGCTCCAACAAGTCACGGTGAGACGGTCGTCTCACCCTCCCACTTTTCTTGGAGGCGCCCGCCTCAGTAGGGTCCACCACTTCTGCCAAGCACTTGAGACGCACGTCTCCCTTGTAGGACCGATTCTTGAGGCGCCCGTCCCCGGTCTTCAAGGCAAGATTTTCTCACACGATGCCACTTATTTCGGGACGAATTCAGGATTGGCAGTTATTTCATAGATCTATAAATAGGAGTTCCAGTTCCAGAATTGGGGGTCGGTCAGCATTTCACCGAACAACCGTTATTTTATATTTCGCAATTTTATTCCAATATTGTATTTTAAATTTATTTTTATTTTAGTTTTCACTGATCTAACCTTACGTTAGATCCAGTACTTTTTATTCCTTGTCGTATTTTATTTTTCCTCTCAATTCAAGAAGTCAAGAACAAGGTTATTTCCAGCATTCTTAATTTCAGGTTTTATTTATTTATTTTATGTTATTTAATTTATTGTTGCCTGATATTATTTATTTGATTGTGGTAATGTTTAAATATATTGAACCAATTTATTTATGCATGTCTGAATTAATTAATATGTCTGGCTAATTAGTTTTGATATTGGTATGTAAATTAATCGATCCTTAGGAATCTAAAATAAACTGGCATAATGTTACGTTGTTAAAAATATTCTTTCTGACTTAGATATCTAATTTAATTTATTAATAGGTTTAGAAACCAACAGAGCGAAAGTTTGAGGTTAATAAACTGACTAAGATTAGAAACCAACAGAGCGACAGTTTGAGGTTTAGAATCAGATAGTAGATACTAGGTATTGTTTTTAAAACCGCTGACAAAGATTTTAAAACCAATTAAACTTTATTTATTTTCAAAAAGTGTTTTTATATTCATGGATAGCTAAAGCATACGTTAGGATTTAATTACATGATTCTTATCAATAGAGCGACAGCTTGAGATAGGATCTTTAGATAAGTATTGTTTGTTAAATAGGGTTTTTATCAACATGAGTAACACGTCAGTGGAAATTTAGATCCCCTTAGGTTAGACGAATTACGTACCGATATCTATTTATTTATTTATTATATTTTCCTTAACCAAAAAAACCTTAAAGAATTATTCGCCTTAGCTGTATACCGTAACTTAGGATAACGATAGATCGATTTATAGTCTCTGTGGGTTCGATATCTTTAAAACTACGCGATAGATCGTGCACTTGCATCATTGACAATAGACGATAAAGTCGCGATCAACACCCAGCGCGTTTGGCTCAGTTGGTTGCTTGCTTGCTCTTAAGGCTTTGTGACACGCGTCCCCCCTCATGGTCATGGGTTCAAAACCCAGCAAGACCATTTTTTCACTCCTTTTTTACAAACTCTTCAATATTTTTCATGTTTTTTATCAAACTTCAACAATTTTTTTAACCAATCAAAACTTCTCATTTTGAGATGATTTTTTGCACACTTGTCATTTAATATATATATTTTATGATTATGTCAAAAAAACCCAAAAAAAACTTTCATCTGATTAATTTTTAATCGAGCCGAAACGACGTTCTGAACACTTTTTCAAACCTCCTCAAAGGTGAATTTTTCACGTTTTCGACTTCCGATTTTTTTCAAAACTTCTCATAAATAAACTAAACATTTTCAAAACATTTTCAAATCATTTTTCAAAACATTTCATCAAACTTGCATCTTTTTACCATGATTGATCCGATTTAAACGATAAAACTGATTTTCTCTCGAATTTCTCGATCGATCATGGGCCTCCTTATGGTGTAAGTCCCAACTTTATGTACATACTTAGTGTTACTTGTACATATTCAAAATATCTTTGTTAATATTCAAACATAAACAAACTTCCTCCGCTTGTTTTCATTCGCTTGTTTATACATCAATCCATTGGTATTGAAAGGAGCATTATTCCCGTGAAACTGCCAAACCAATGGGCCTCCTTCACAGTATAAGTCCCATAACATTCTTTTATGTACATACACATTTTCACTGTACATATCAAATACTTTTCATACAAAACTTTATCCGTACATAACACGTATACTTTTTGAAAACACTCTTTACGCATTAAAATTGATCTTCGCTTTTTTATTCGTATATATTAAACAATACCATTGGTATTGAAAGGAGCATTATTCCTGTGAAACTACTTTCAAATCAATGGGCCTCTTATGGTGTAAGTCCCAACCTCCTATGTACATCCATCTTTCTCTGTACATAAATACTGCTCGTACATACTCACTTCCTTGTACAAATTCAAACTTGTAAATAATCGTTACGCTGCTTTAAACGCTCGCTTCACGTACACTTGTTTATATTTCATAAACTGTAAATAAACATCATGCATTGTTTATATTTCCTTCATAAACTCCCGTGAATACATATCACACACACACACACTTATACAAACTGCCTAATCATGACATAACAATTAGACTAATCAATAGGTTCCCCACAAGATAGCCTCCGCTGGGCTTCACATAAGACAATCAATCCTCAAGATGGGATAGCCTCCACTTGGCTTCATACAAGATAACTCATCCCCAGTTGAGTTTAGCCTTCTTGGCTTTGTACAAAGAAACTCTCCTCAGAGTTAGCCTCCGCTAGGCTTCATATAAGACAACACTTCGCTGAGTTCAGCCTCCTCTTGGGCTTCGCTCAAAAGAACTCCTCATTGAGTTTAGCCTTGGGCATCATACAATGAAAGAGACAGAAATCTCTTAACAGCCTCCTCTTGGGCTTCCAATACAAAGAATCACCCACGCTAAGATAGAACCCCGAAGGATGGTTTCCTGAAACCACTTTCAAATTCCCCATAGAGTAAAATTTCGTGAAATTGCTCTTATTCAAAAGGACTGCTTTCGGTGAAACCTTTCAAGCCAAAGCCGACATACCCTATAGCTTCCTCTCGAGCTTCATACAAGGACCTCGATGACCTCGATGACCCCTAATGCCTCCTCTAACAATACAAGGACCCATGGGCTTTTAAAAGCATCCCTTTAATCCAATCAATTTCTCCTTGAGATTTAGACATCTATCATCTCTATGGAAGAGGTATCTAATCTATCACATCACATACAAAACTTTTCAAAACTTTTTCAAACTGTTTTAAACAAAACATCTCTTAATTGTAAGTGGTAACGCTTGTACACTCAAGCAAAACACCCAATGCTTACGCTAATGATTCAATCATCTTTTTTCAAACATCTTTCTTAAACATGTAAGTGGTAACGCTTGTATACTCAAGCAAAACACCTAATACTTACGATGAAAGATTTCATTTCAAAGCAAACTTTTCAAAATGTATGTGATGAAATAGATTAGATACATTTTTCATTAAGATGACATTTGTCTGTCTCTTACTAACATCCCATTGCTTTCCACTAGCATAAGTGGGAACTACGATTGCTCTGACTTTCTCAACATCCTTTTGAGAATACGTAGGCACAAGGTCTCATCCTTGCAGCAAATTTCTATCTCTCTCGCACTGCACAAACCATAGAACCCTTTAGATCCGAGCTACAAATGCTCGATTCCCATTAGGGATATGTATGCGAAGATCCACGATCTTTGCGAGCACAATAATAATAACCCTAGAAATCCCACATAATCACGCTTTATTCCAAAGGAGAAACTTTCCCAATCATAGAAATAGCAATTAAAACACACAAACATATCAAATATATTCATATATAAAGTGTAGATAACTACATATATTTAGGGTGCTCCATCTATTCCCTTTATATAACAATCCCCTTACTCGTACCCCAATGCGTTACGCCTAGTTTGCGCTAGTCGTTACGCATACCAATATCAATCGAGGGTATTTCATTTTCCCTTTTCATAATCATTAAATCATCTTTCTTGTGTTGAAAATAATAAAGCTTGATGCTCATGCATCTTTATAAACAAATCAAAAGATTTAAATCGTTATGCTGAGAATCCGAACTCACGTCAGATCCTCTAGGCCACCTTTAACGCGAACAGAAAATGGCGACTACTGGGATAACGCTGAAACTTTGATTTTCAAAAAAAGAAAAACGTGTTACTCTGTCCGAGAGCACCAAGCTTTTTTTTATTTTCAAAAAGAAAAGAAAGGGGATAAGCTTTTATGTTTTGCATATATCTGTTTTCTTTATTGTGTGTTTTGCGATTTCATCTGATGGAAAGAAATCCTAACCCGGATTTAAGAAACATTTAAGATTTAGGTGGAGATATTAATACGTGAGCAGTTCAATGCTTTCGAAGTTAATATTTCCCGCGCAGTGGAGGTTATCTTGAGGGTATTGTGTTTAGCAAGTAATGCGAAAGCCGTATTTTCGGGAAACTTAAGAAGTCGAGTGGGTCAGAACACATAAACCATCCCGCCATTAGGATGTAGTGCAGTAGATTATTCGGCGTAAGTCTAGAGTAATTGTCATGCGAGACTACGATCAAAGAAGTTTCTCTTGAAAATATTATTGGACACACGAGTAATCCACAAACCGATAATATTTCAAAGAGGAGTGTTGAGCCAGATATCGAGAACCTGCTTCACGTATGAATAAGCCCATGAACTTAACCACGCTGATTCTTATCGCTGGCTTCATGCTCGTGACTTCAACGCTTGACCGTGTGTATAACTACTAACCATGTTTGCCGTGATTCATGCATTCATTCATTCATAAAAAAAAAAAAAAACTTTTTCTTCCAATTTCCAAAGAATTTAGAGATTTTTCTTTGTAAAATATTTTAGGTTAGAGTGATGGACGCCGAGGAAGATTCACCAAAAGTTACAGCTTTAGAATTCTGACGTAGGAAAGTTGAAAGAGTTAGCATCCTTGGTAGAAGATCCCGGATTTCGTAAAACGCTATGGAACTCTTTTTAACTCTTTGAACGCTAACGCTGATGAAGGACTTCTCAAAACTTTCGCTCGCTTCACGATCCGCTATCATCGCTTCACTTTCCCCGACTATCGCTGATGCCTACTTTGGAAGAGTATGCGATATCCTAGGTATCTCAAGATCGACAAAGTGCCTTTCAATGGTTTGGAAGCCATTCCCAAGTCATCACCATTACAACAATGACTCACATAAAGAAACTGAGATAGACAAAACCTAACTACCAGAGGAAAACTCTTAGGACCGACTTCAAAGTTCCTAATGGAGAAGGCTCTCAAATTCTCCTGTAGTATGGTAGCCTTTGAAGCTATTTTAGCTTTACTCCTCTATGGATGGTGTTGTTTCCTCAACGTCCCAAATTTCGCTGATATCAACGCCATAAGGATCTTTCCGATTGGAAATCCAGCCCCACTCGCTGGTGATACGTACGCCTCTATCCATCATAGGAATCGCCAAGGAGATGGAATGATCATATGTTGCACTGCTTTTCAAATGGATTGTCTCGCACTTGCCTAAATCTCCTATCTTCCGCGAAACAAAATGAGTGGCATTGGTCCGTAAGACTCATGTCTCTTACGAACGATTTATATCCATTGGTATATCTTCGCGCACAATGAGATGGAAATCATTGAGAGTCGTGGAGAATTTGCCAACGCATTCTCATCGGCACGAAAGGAGGAATCAACTACAATCCATTTCTAGCGAGACGTCACCGGATACTCAAACTCTAGTAAACCTTTGGATTTACAAAGGAAAGCTACTTCTACCATGAAGGAGAGGATTCCTGTGGATCAAGGCTAGGATGATCAAAGCTTGGCATCACATCCAAGAAAAGAAAAAGGAAAGCTAAGAATTGTGTAGCCATGGAAACCTACACTTTGGGTAAAGAAAAGAGCAAAGGAATTTCAATGCCTTACGCTTATGACGATCCCATGTTCTCAATCGCCTAATCAACAAATTCTCCGTCAAGCCGTGGAGAATACCAAGAAGCCTTGACCAAAATGAGGTTTGAGAAAGAAGCTTTGGAAAACAAATTCATTAAGGCTAATCTTGAAAACGAGAAGCTCAAGAAGCAAGTCAAAGAACATGAAAAACGCCTACTTCTGTGATGAATGGCTCATGGAGAAAGATGAGAAGATTCGCCGTAAGGATGACGCAATCCGTAAATACATCAAGGAAAAGAAAAGAAAGCTTGAGGAATGACAACCAGCGATCCCGCCTCCCAACGAGTGGAAGAGAGTCATCAACAAGCTAAAAGCCGAGAAAGTCAATTGAAAGCTCTATGGAAAGGAAACTCAAGTGAAGTGCAAAGAAGCCTTTTGATCATCATCCGACTAAGACGCTTAATTAGTTTAGTCTGTAATTTTATCATTTATTTTATTGTATCATTTGTGTGAGCAATGCTCCAACAAAAACAATTGTTGTAATCTTCTTCAATAATCAATGAAATTGTGATTTTCCATCCAAATATTTGCCAGAAATATCTCTTTAGGATAAATTTTGGAAATTTCTTTCTTTACAATCATATTCATGCATCATAATTTGCATTTAAGTCTATTGTCTAGAGTCTCATATCTTCACTTTTCCAGCTTTTCCATTGAATAGTCAATAGCTGGACAACTTGAGCAGCTTTAAACAGATCGTCAAACCTGTCAGTTTTAGAGTTTCTCGATCGCATCCACAACCGACTCGAACGCATTTATACTAGATCAAAAGAAGGAAAATAATGGAAGGATTTGAACAAGATAATGTTGAACTTCGTAGTACAGTGACAACACTACAAGAAGAATTGAGAGACTCACATCTTTGGTCAACCTATTACACAACAAGAAAGTCAACAAGCAAGATCGAGCACAAAATCAACCAAAGAATTTCAGATGACACTACTACTCCAGCTTCAACTGTCAGCAGCCTAGTAGCTCACTCCTCAAGATGCCGTAGGCTATCCATGGGCATGCCTTTCAACTTTGGCATTGGAATTCGCCAACCGACTTCTCAAACAACCTCGCTTGAAATACCGCTTGCAAAGAAAGCTCGCCTCCACAACGTGGAATAACTCTTCCGCAAGTAACAATGCCGGTTTCTCAACCCATTATGACGAACTCAGCGTCTGTAGTACACGCTACCATGGACGAAGAAGTTCACCATACTCCTAGCAATAACACGAATTTCTGTGGCTCAATGGAGAATCTCCAGGAACAGCTCCTTAAAATGCAGCTAGAGATAAAAACGATTCGAGGGAAAGAATTGTTTGGGAAAAACGCCCAGGATCTTTGCCTAGTTCCTCGCGTGAAAATACCTACCAAATTCAAAGTCCCTGACTTTGAAAAGTACAAAGGGAATTCCTGTCCACAAAGCCATCTCACGATGTATGCCAGGAAAATGTCTACGTACAACGAAGATCATCTGTCGATTCACTACTTCCGTGATGCCTCACCGTGCCGCATCAAGTGGTACATGGGTTTAGACAAAGACGAATATCCAGACATTCAACGACTTAGGTGAAGCCTTTGTCCAGCAATACAAGTTTAATTTGGATATGGCTCCTGATAGGGATCAACTCCGCTCCATGTCTCAAAAGGAACGAGAGACATTCAAAGAATATGCGCAACGATGGAGGGAAGTGGCTGCCCAAGTTAACCCACCGATGGAGGAAAAGGAGATGACTAAGATATACTTGAATACTCTAGGCTCTTTTACTATTTAGCGAATGGTCGCTAGCGCCCCGCAATTTCAATGAAATGGTATGTATGGAATGCGGTTAGAAGAGGGATTCAACCTGACGCTCGACCAAGGAAGCAGATCTTCCAAAGGAACAAAGAAGGTTGGAACCAGCTTCCCAAGGAAAAAGAACATGACGTAGGAATGGTATCCCGAGGGAAACCACGTAATAATGTCATCAAACAACGATGTAGCATGCCATAGCACCGCCAACACAAACTAAACACGGAATTGCTCCGCAATTTCAACAACATCAACAAACTCAACAGCCTCGTCAACAGGCTCAGCAGTTTAATAGCCAAAATCGTACGCCTCGGGTCACTCAATTCAACCCAATTCCAATGACGTACGCAGAACTTTACCCTGCGCTGATAGAAAGGAAGTTGATACAAACAAGGTCACCACCTCCGGTTCCTGAAAAATTACCATGGTGGTACAAAACAGACGCATCTTGCCTTTTTCACCAAGGGGCATTAGGCCATGACCTTGAACATTGTATAGCATTAAAGGCAGAAGTACAAAGGTTAGTGAGGACTAATCTTCTTTCCTTCAAGAACACAAGCCCAAACGTGCAAGCCAATCCGCTTCCCAGTCATAGTGGACATTCAGTAAGTTTAATACTGAAAAATACCGACAAGTATCTTGTCACAAACGTAAACCTGATCAAGGGAAATTTGGTGCATCTCCATGAAACATACAGAAAGATGAGCACCTTCGATAAGCATGATTATGCCTCACGTATCTCGCCCCAAGATATTCGAGGATGTCCTACCATAAAAATGTATATTCAATATTTGTTAGACATCGGCGACTTGCAAATTTATTGTGTATAGAGATGACCATGACGTAAATACAAGAGGGCATTTTCCGCATGAGCTTTAGTCTCGATATCAACCTCGAAAACCCCAAGTAAACGCTGTGATCCCTTGTTTCAACATACCCGAGCGTGGAGATCGCATAATGGTTCCAAAGATTCCAACATCTCCTTGGTGATTTGCCCACCCGGTCCTGCTCCATATAGTTCCACCGAGGCAATTCCTTACCAATACAATGCAACCATATTGAGAATGGGAAAGAGAAACCCATGCCTACACTTCCGCAATGTCAATATAATGTAAATCGGACGAGTAACGCCAAGTGACTTAGTACACGCCCTCGCCACCAAGATCGCCTCGCAGCCTCCCGTGTTAGACGTAACCCTAACACATCTTCTCGAGAATCCGCAACGATTCCCATTGTTAACCCAAGCATAAATATTGGTTCTACCGATGGAGCCAACATCAACTCGCACTTTGAAGAGATAATCAAACTAATCAAGAAGAGCTAATATCGAGTCATAGATCAACCGATGCGCATCCTTCAAAATTTCAATACTATCTTTGCTCCTCAATTCAAGCTCACCGAGAAGCTTTGATGAGAGTACTAGACCAGCTTATGTGGATCACGATGTAACTATGCATCAGCTGAGGCATTGTCGCCAACATAATGTACCGCAATAACTGAGTTTTAGTGACGAAGAACTTCCTAAGAAGGAAAGATCATAACTGGCCTTGCACATCTCGATGAATTGCAACGATTCCCCGTCCAATGTATTGGTAGACACAGTTCATCTTGAACGTAATGCCTAAGACGACGCCGCCGCTTGGCTTACAAAGGAACGCCAATGAAGTTCAACGACATAATAGTAAGAGCTCATGGATCAAGGAAGTCGCTATTGAAGTTGATCTCCGATGACAATCGCCCGACACTTTCCAAATTACTTTCCAAGTCATGGATGTACCACCGCCATAGCTGTTTGCTAGGAAGACCTTGATCCACGATGCAGAGCAAGAATTTCTACTCTCCACCGTAAATTAAAATTACAAATAATGGAAAATTGGTGACTATCAACTGTGAACAAGCTTTGCTTGTAAGCCACTTGTCCGCTTTCTTCATCACAACAAATGACATTGAAGGACACATCTCCCGAAAATCCATTAGAAGATGAATCTACCAAGAAAAACAGATCATCTATCTCTTCAGATAAAGAAGTCGAATGGTGAAAGGTGGCAATACCCAAGGATGGGGACAAGTTATCAAACCTGTCATCAACGAAACAAAAGCCGGACTTGGGTTCACACCCATATTCTCCAAAGACAAGCAAAAGGATGAAACACTTCGTCCAATCAAAGAAGTTTTCAAGAGGGGTTTCTTAAACCCTGCTCCACAAGAGGTTAACGTTGTCACCATCGAGGATGATGAAGACGATCCTCCCAAGAGTGGAGCACTTATTTAAACAAATGAGTACGTGGTCTCAAGAGGAATCATATGCACCGATCGATCAATTCAAAGACATGTCCTGCAAAGAACATAAAAATCCACCCCCTCTGGTATGGACACCTGGGGAACCCAATGTAAGTTCGACTACATGGTAAAATACATCGCGCTTAAAGCTCAAGATCCGATCGAAGATATCCAGCCAATGTGATTGGGTGATGACTTTGAAAACCCTAGTCAACCGTAAGGGTATACTGCCTTCTCAAATTTAATCAGATCGAGATCCCAAATGAAGATCTCTCGTCAACACGTCTGTGGAATTTACCAAGCCGCATCCTGGTTATCATTACATCAACATGATCAACGAAGATCAAGAGTACGACTCAGGATACGATGCGGAAAGTGTCGCCGACAACAAGTCTCTTCACTCCGAAGACTAGAAGGTACATCCCCAGAATTCAACACAAAAAGCAACAGGAAGTACACATGCTACATCTCATACTTCCCGATCTGTTAACCAAGAAGATTGCTTCAGCAGCACAAAAGGCAAGAGCCATCGTCTAGAGTCTTCAAAGCCTGTTCGACCAGTGACCAAAGTCTACTCGAGGATTAAACCAAGTGGGAAATTACCAGATTACCTCGATATCCAAGGAGTTCGCCATTACTGGAAACCCGTTGAAGTCAAGACTAATGTTCATAGCTCTAAGTAGTTTATTTTTACTTTTGTTTTGAACTCTCACTACCAGAGAGAGATGTTTTTAGGGTTTTAGCTTTTAAATAATTCTCTTTGTCTTGCCCAAGACAAATGAGTTTGTATTTTAGGCCCTGCTCATATTGTGAATCATAAATAAAACGCGTTGTTTTGATTCCACACTGTGTTTATTTTCATTTTCACCCTTTCCGGAAATGATAATCCTAAAAACAATAAAAAAAATCTTCAAAAAAATTATAATCAGATACGCTTTCACATTAACTTTTCAAAAAAAATTAATCAAACATAAATCAAAAATTGCAGATTAAACAAATGGAAAAATCCATTGAAAGCAATAACTCTATGTTTCTCCCAACTTTAAAATCCCCAAAGGAAATCGCCGAGGAAGAAGTTGAAGAAGAGATCCCGTATGAGATTTCCGACTACTTAAGCACGAGGAAAGAATCATTCATCAAACTTCCTTCAAACACGAGAGTACCCACCGGGCATCGACAAAGACAAGAAAACTCTAAGGAGACTTTCTAGGAATTTCTTCTTGAACGAGGATGTACTATACAAAAGAAACTTCGATATGGTTCTGCTCAGATGCGTCGACAGACAAGAAGCAGACACAATCATCCATGAAGTACATGAAGGATCTTTTGGAACCCACTCAAATGGGCATGCAATGTCCAGGAAAATCTTGAGAGCAGGATACTATTGGATAACGATGGAATCCGATTGCTGCAAACACGTCAAGAGATGTCACAAGTGCCAGATCTACGCAGATAAGATCCATGTGCCACCGACTCTACTCAACGTTCTCTCCTCTCCGTGGCCTTTCTCCATGTGGGGCATTGACATGATTGGAATGATTGAACCAAAAGCGTCCAACCGACATCGCTCATTCTAGTGGCCATTGATTACTTCACCAAATGGGTATAAAGATTCACGCCAACGCCATAAGACAAGTGGTCGTGAGGTTCATCAAGAACAACCTCATTTGCCGACACGGAATTCCAAGTAAGATCATTATCGACAATGGATCTAACTTAAACAACAAAATGATGAAGGAACTGTGTGAGGAATTCAAGATCGAGCATCATAACTCCTCCTTACCGCCCAAAGATGAACGGCGCCTGAAGCCGCCAACAAGAACATCAAGAAGATTGTCCGTAAGATGGTCATCACCTACAAAGACCGCACGAATGTCGCCATTTGCTCGCATGGGTACCGCATTTCAAGACGCACTCAACATGGGCAACTCCTTTTCTCTAGTATACGGATGGAAGCAAAGGTTCCCGTAGAAGTTGAGATCCCATCAATGAGAGTTCTCATGGAAACAAAGCTATCTCGAGTCGGTGTCAAAGGCATACGACCAACCGAACTTAATTGAAGAAAAGCTACCGATACCGTGTCACTGACAACCTATCAAAGAAGAATGAAGAAAGCTGACAAAAAGGTCCGACCGTGAATTCCGAGAAGGCGACTCGGCTTAAAAAGATTCGCCTTTTCAACCGATTCTAGGAGCAAATGGACTCCTAATTACGAAGGCCCATACATCGTCACAAAAGAAGCTTCTCCCAAGTGCAATGACTCTCACAACCATGGACGGTGATGAACTCCTCGTGATCCTCGTGAATGCCGACGCAACAAGAAATACTTTGTCTAAAAAACAAAAGAACATTTCAGAAGTCGAAAACCCAAAAGGGCTATTAGGCAAAATGAGCGCTTTGGATTGAAAACCGAAAAGGCGATCCAGCAAAAATTAGAGACAATAAATGAAAATATCCCGATAGATTGAAAACTAAAAAGGCAATCTAGGTAAAACAAGGATACACAAAATGACAAAGTAATCGCAGTCTCTCGTATTTTGTCCATCCAAGAATTTTCCATCAATGATCTTCAATCAACTTTTCTCAAGCCCACGTGGAATCCAAAGTTGTTAGGATAGTAGCGGTTATTTGCTTTCAATGTAGCCTTTCCCAATAAATTATCATTTCCAACTTTTGTAAAAGTCCATGGAATCACGCCTTTGGCTGATTACCATTCTATCAATAAATTTGAGCCTTGTGCCTTTTGTTTGCAATTCCTACTTTATTCTGTTTTGCAAACAACGCTTTTATTGTGAAAATCACTTTTTGAAACTAAAATGTTTTAAATGAATTTTACTCAAAAATTTTGAAACAAAAGCAAAGATTTTCCTTTGAGTTATGAACACGGAAAGAACTTCAACAGCCCGTAAGTCTCGATCTCCGAAGGATAAAGCAATCACAAGCAGCCTTCCTCAGCAGAAATCATCAAAGGACGGTATTCTTATCCAAAAAGAATCCCCAACCAAGTTGCCAAAGAAATGCCTTTCCCAGAAAGTTTAAAGCATGCAACTCAAAATTATTCATCAATGAACATTTGCACCATTGCTACAATTTTCACCAAGTATTTGTTCGAACTGTGACGCAGTCCTTTTCCCAAATATCCTCTTTAAGTGTCTTTGTCAAAGTATTGTTAGCATGCATATAACATTCATGACATCCATACATAATAGCATCATTCATTGCATTTTTGCATCTCTCAAAAAAAAAGTGTTTGCTTCCAAATCACTGGTATAAATCATACTTACTCATATGAGTACAAGTCTGTCCCCAGTAGAGTATCTCCAAACGGAAAAGATACCTTTTTCTTTCTCCCCAACGGAGTATTCCCAAACAGAAAGGATACATCTTCCTTTTTCCCCGGCAAAGTCCCCAAGCAGAGAAATACATTTTCTTCTTCTATCACGCCCCATGAGATTATTTCTCGTATGAACAATGTCTTGATTGGCTTCTTCTTTCCAGCTCATTCCTCGGATAGAACCTTGTCTATAATCAACAAAGCAATAAGCAATAGCCTCATTGTCTTAGTCTTATTTTCATTCGCCGCCAGCTGTTCTTTCGTCCAAAAAGAAAACTCGTGCCTCTAAATCGAATGCCCGATCTTCTCAAAGGAGAGATTTTGGTAAGATTTTATCCAAGAAAATAGAAACTCATTGAATTCTATTTCTTCATTGTCTCATCATTCACAAAGTCGAATACACAAAGAATATTCTAAAAAGGATTTACCTTGTTATAGTTATCACTTTGCCGATAATTGGTAATATCTTTTAAACTCATTTTGAGATCTGCTCCATCATTTGGTGATGTTCACAAAGCGAATATACAGCAAAATTTCAAAGATTTACCTTGTTATAGTTATCACTTGTCGATAATTGGTAATATCTTCTAATTCATTACCGTGAACTATCACAAGGTCGATAGCTGGTAATATCCTTTTCACTTACCTTAAACATTGTCACGAGGTCGATGTATAGTAATCTCTCCGCTTCCCAAAACGAAAATGATGTTCACATATTCTCAGTGAAACATTCTTTCCCCAACAGAACGATCCGCAAGATTGTTTCTATCATGTCATTTCTCGGTAAAACTTTTGCAATCATTTTACATCATCCGCATTTTTGGTATCTTAGGTCCAAATTTATGATTCCGATATTTAAGTCTCTTTACACCTATCAAAACGAAGATATTCATCTTCATCTCTCAAGTTAAAGAAACTTAAATAGGGTATCTCATACCCCAAATTTTGACCTAATATACCACTTTGCATTTGCATCATCTCGACAATTAATGTCGATAAGATTGATTGGGTATAGTCTTCACAAGCCAAAATTAGGGTTTCATCGATTTTCATCCGATTCAAGAGCTAACCAATTAGGGTTTGAGATTTTCTCATCTTATTTGATCTATCTTGATCAAATCATCAACCTCGATCATCGATATCAAATTTTCTCACAGAACAGTCGAGGATCGACCAATTAGGGTTTTGATCGAGCATGAGAATTCTCTGAATTTTTGAGCAAGTGGATGACCTTTTGATAGAGATTGGTCATTACATCTTAGATACAACATCCCGACCCATTTCTCAATTCAAATCATCAGAGTTCACGTAATTCATCACTGCTGTAAACATCCGATGAAAATTCATCCGCATGTAAAAGTCAAACTTTGACTTTTGATCAAATTTTTCAAAACAAAACTTTTTCCATCATTAAAAACTTCAAATGATCCATCTTGATCATAAAAATCAAAGAATTTGAAAAGTCAACAAAAGTCAAAATTTCTATAACTTAGAAAATTTCTAAGTGTTGAAATTTCACATTTTTCCAAACTTCAAGCCTTTTTTCACCTAGTTCCAATTGGAATCAAAAACTCAAAACATGAAAGTTGTAGCTTGTGGAAAGATCTTCCAAATGTCCAAGAACTTCAAAATCCATGAAGGCTAGCTATGTCTTTGAAATTGGAACAAAAGGGTCCATGAAACTTGATTTTTCAAAGTTCAAAACTTCAATTATAGGTCATTTTGAAGTTTCTTCATCTAGAAGCTTTCTAACCTTGCCAATGGATTGATGAACTGATAAATATCAGTTAGAGGTAATAATTGAGAGGATTGATCAAAGTTGTAAAATTGAGCACATGGTGAAAAAGGAAGTTTCCTTTAAGGCAAAAGTCTTTCTTACCCTTAAGGTAACTTTGATTTTCCAAATGCCATGGACACTTGCCTAACTTGATCGTGAGCCTATTGCCTATAAAAGGATTAAAATTCAAGCCAAATAGACACCAAAGCTTCACAAATACATGCTTTCCTTCCACTTTCTTCAAATTCAAGTATCATAAGTTCAATTTGCCAAACATTGCAATTTTCAAATTTAGCAAGAACTATGATATTCTTTGGTGTCTAACATGTTTTATAATCAATATGTAACTTGTATGAAACATAAACTAACACTAATCACACTAAAACCGCTTTTACTCTATGCACATAAACTTTCAAACCGCCATGGAATTCAAACAAGTTAGCTTGATCAATCGATGTTGTAATCATCCATACACCATCACCATACCTCATGTACATGATCCAGCAAGAACATCTAATCGAACACGATTTACATAGAAATCGAGCTGCCATTTTGAACTGTGGTGGACTGGCCGAGAGTTCAGACATTTCGTAGCAAGTGTGGTGATCATACACCATCCCTAGAGGTCCGGTGCTTAAGTGATCAAGAAAGAGCAAACTGAAACACTCCAAGATCGATTTCAATCTTCACTTTTCCAAAGTTGGAACACGAAACTGGTTCTCATAATTCCTTGCACCAATTGAAAAAGCTCACGCCATTTGTTTTCTGACTTATAACGATCAATAGCCCTCAAAGAAATCAAAAATCATCCACTACAAGTCATTTAATTTGAATTCTTCGCTTTAGGGTTCATCACGATTTCTAGAAAGTAAACATGATAGGCTTAAAATAAATGCAATTAATCACCATCATCATATTCCTTGTTAAAATCAAGCAACTTTCATGTTTACATCGTAGATTTCATCAAGAAACGAGTGATATAGGTTGATTCAAGATCGAGAAGACGATGCAAGTCGCACGCTGCTTTTTTCAAAATTCAAATGAGTTTTATAATATATTTAACTGAATTAACATATGTTATTGATGTATCACATCACGTTGCCACTCACTTAAACTCTCTTGCCTGCCATGCCATCATGTCCCTTGCCTCGTTTGTAGGGACCAATTTTTTTCAAACTTTTCATTCAAACTTTCCAATATCATGTCTACACGTTTTTCCACTAACACCCACGCTTGGCAGCTTGGCTTGGTTGCTTGCTGTCTAAGGCTTTGTGACACGCTGCCCCTCATGGTCATGGGTTCAAAACCCAAGAAGACCATTTTTCACCTTTTTACAAACTCTTCAATATTTTTCATGTTTTTATCAAACTTCAACAATTTTTAACCAATCAAAACTTCTCATTTTGAGATGATTTTTGCACACTTGTCATTTAATATATATATTTTATGATTATGTCAAAAACCCAAAAACTTTCATCCGATTAATTTTAATCGAGCCGAAACGACGCTCGAACACTTTTCAAACCTCCTCAAAGGTGAATTTTTCACGCCGACTTCCGATTTTTCAAAACTTCTCATAAATAAACTAAACATTTCAAAACATTTTCAAATCATTTTTCAAAACATTTCATCAAACTTGCATCTTTTTACCATGATTGATCCGATTTAAACGATAAACTGATTGCCTTCTAATTTCTCGATCGATCATGGGCCTCCTTAGTGTAAGTCCCAACTTTTTGTACATACTTAGTGTTACTTGTACATATTCAAAATATCTTTGTTAATATTCAAACATAAACAAACTTCCTCCGCTTTGTTTTCATTCGCTTGTTTATACACCGAATCCATTGGTATTGAAAGGAGCATTATTCCTCGGAAACTGTCAAACCAATGGGCCTCCTTCACAGATAAGTCCCATAACATTCTTTTATGTACATACACATTTTCACTGCATATATCAAATACTTTTCATACAAAACTTTTATCCGTATATAACACGTATACTTTTTGAAAACACTCTTTGCATTAAAATTCGATCTTTCGCTTTTTATTTATCTCGTATTATTAAATCGAATACCATTGGTATTGAAAGGAGCATTATTCCCTGTGAAACTACTTTCAAATCAATGGGCCTCTTATGGTGTAAGTCCCAACCTCCTATGTACATCCATCTTCTCTCGACATAAATACTGCTCGTGTACATACTCACTTCCTCATACACATCCAAACTTGTAAATAATCGTTACGCTGCTTTTAAACGCTCGCTTCACGTAGACACTTGTTTATATTTCATAAATCAGAAATAAACATCATGCATTGTTTATATTTCCTTCATAAACTCGTGAATACATATCACACACACACTTATACAAACTTAATCATGACATAACAATTAGACTAATCAAGGCCCCCATGATATAGCGGCTTCATACAAGACAATCAATCCTCAAGATGGGATAGCCTCCACTTGGCTTCATACAAGATAACTCATCCCTGCTGAGTTTAGCCTTTCTGGCTTTGTACAAAGAAACTCTCTCACAGAGTTAGCCTCCGCTAGGCTTCATATAAGACAACACCTCCTGAGTTCACCTCTCGGGCTTCGCTCAAAGAACTCCTCATGAGTTTAGCCTTCGGCATCATACAATGAAAGAGACAGAAATCTCTTAACAGCCTCCTTGGGCTTCCAATACAAAGAATCACCCACGCTAAGATAGAACCCCGAAAGGATGGTTTCCTATGAAACCACTTTCAAATTCCCATGAGTAAAATTTCTGAAATTGCTCTTATTCGTAAAAGGACTGCTTTCTGAAATCCCTTCAAGCCAAAGCCGACATACCCTATATCCTCTTGAGCTTCACAAGGACCTCGATGACCCATGACCCTGCCTCCTCTGGGCTAATACAAGGACCCATGGGCTTCTTAAAAGCATCCCTTTAATCCAATCAATTTCTCCTTGAGATTTAGACATCTATCATCTCTATGGAAGAGGTATCTAATCTATCACATCACATACAACAAAACTTTTCAAACTTTTTCAAACTGTTTTCAAACAAAAACATCTCTTAATTGTAAGTGGTAACGCTTGTACACTCAAGCAAAACACCCAATGCTTACGCTAATGTATTCAATCATCTTTTTCAAACATCTTTCTTAAACATGTAAGTGGTAACGCTTGTATACTCAAGCAAAACACCTAATACTTACGATGAAAGATTTCATTTCAAAGCAAACTTTTCAAAATGTATGTGATGAAATAGATTAGATACATTTTCATTAAGATGACATTTGTCTGCCTCTTACTAACATCTCATTGCTTTCCACTAGCATAAGTGGGAACTACGATTGCTCCGACTTTCTCAACATCCTTTGAGAATACGAGGCACAAGGTCTCATCCTGGCGAGCAAATTTCTATCTCTCGCACTGCACAAACCATAGAACCCTTTAGATCCGAGCTACAAATGCCTCGATTCTATTAGGATATGTATGCGTAAGATCCACGATCTTAATAATAATAATAACCCTAGAAATCCCACATAATCTACGCTTTTATTCCAAAGGAGAAACTTTCCCAATCATAGAAATAGCAATTAAAACACACAAACATATCAAATATATTCATATATAAAGTTAGATAACTACATATATTTAGGGTGCTCCATCTATTCCCTTTATATAACAATCCCCTTACTCGTATCTCCCCAATGCGTTACGCCTAGTTTGCGCTAGTCGTTACGCATACCAATATCAATCGAGGTATTTCAGCTTTCCTTTTTCATAATCATTAAATCATCTTTCTTGTGTTGAAAATAATAAAGCTCGATGCATGGGCATCTTTATAAACAAATCAAAGATTTAAATCGTTACGCGCGAGAATCAACTCACGCTCGCATCCTCTACGCCACCTTTAACGCGAACACATAGGATGCCGCTCAACCCACTTGGTGAAGTAATCTATTGCAACCAACGAAGCGATGTCCGTTGACGCCGGCTCAATCTTGCCGATCATATCGATGCCACATAGCAAATGGCCAAGGAGAGGTTAAACATTCAAAGGCGACGGTGGCAACGGCACCTTGTCAACAGATACTTGGCATTTGTAACAAACTCGCATGATTAAAACAATCAACCTCCATGGTCGACAAGAATATCCAGCTCGCAAGATCTTTTTAGCCATGTGCCCGCTAGAATGAGTTCCGAATGAGCCCTCATGCATTTCTTCGATGATCTTCGCAGCTTCATCTTTACTAACACATCTCGAGCAACAAACCATGATGTTCATGGGTACAAAGACATCGTTGTTGAGGAAGAACTTCACGAGAATCTTCTTAAGAACTTCTTTATCACATGTGTTTCCTCAGATACTCTTGAGTCTCAAGATATCGCTTGACATCGTAGAACCAAGGATTACCATCTTTTCTCGCTCAATCTCAAAACAAAAGGTCGGCTCATTCAATCTCCGAATAGTTATCAAGGCGCCATTAGCCCACTTGACTTTAAACATGGACGCTAGGTGGCCAAAGCATCATCTAGGTTGTTCTTCGTTAGATGTGATCGGTGCGACTCTCTAATTCACAAGTGAAGTCTCCAACTAGATGCATCAATCACCGATACCAAAGATACAAGCCTCATATTCACCGGAACGAGTCCGAGTGGTGATTACCGCACCAACACCATTGCCTAATGCGTGGAGGCTCCATCAAAGACCAAAGACCACTTGATCCCGGTTCGGTCCTCGCTCGGCCTGGATGTTACAACTCGAACGACATTATATCCTCATCAGAAATTCAAACCTCATCTACCGATAATCATCCATCGGTCAGGCAACATAGTCTCGCCAACACACTACTCTTGATAGCTTTTGAGTGGTATATTGGATGTCATACTGTTAAAGTCATTTGCCACCGGAGATCCGCCCGTCAAAGCGGGCTTCTCAAATATGTACTTGATCGAATCCATCTTGATATCAACAAGGTGTGGGTCAACATATTGCCTTAGTCATGAAAGCAGCTCCATGCTAAAGCACAACAAGTTTTCTCGAGCAGTGAGTATTTTGTTTCACATTCGGTAAACTTTTTGCTTAGGTAGTATATTGCATGCTCTTTTCGACCGGACTCGTCATGTTGGCCCAGCACGCACCCCATTGAGCTCTCAAGCAATCACAAATACACGAACGGTCCGCTCTCCACGGGAGGCATAAGAATGGAGGTTCCCGCAGATACTTTTATCTTATCGAATGCGGCTTGGCAATCGTCATTCCACCCGACCACGATCCTTCTTTAGCAACTTGAAGATGGGTTCGCATGTGGCAGTCATGTGAGAGATGAATCTAGAGATGTAGTTTAACCTCCCTAGAAAGCTGTAATACGGTGAACTGACTTTGTAGGTTTTTGTATCGCAAATGTGCGGATAGCAAGAGTCGCCACCCACTTTTCTTTATCCAATTAAGGGAAGGCGAAAAGAATGTGAAAAGACCTTCGTTAGATTCTCGAGTAAGGAGAAGGTTATGAAAAGGGAAGGTATTAGCACCCCTTTCCATCCGTAGTTATCTACGGCTCTAGTTGCTCTTAGATCACTTTAAAAATTGTGCTTTCGTGTGTTTGACAAAAAATGTTTTGAAAAGGTATTTCGCTTGACTTTGTAATGATTCATGTAGGAATGTATACAAAGTGTTTGGAAATGTTTTGTTTTGAAAAGAGTTTGAACTTTGACAAAAGTGTGAGGTGTGAAAGTGTTTGTTAGAGCAAGCAACTAAAAGTCTTATTACTTACTTTAATTGGTCGCCGTGTTATTTTACGCCTTTAGAATAGCGCCATCCATACCATTAATTGGTAGGTAACCCTATTCGCTGGATGTAAGGACATTCGAAGGGACATCTGATGGTCATAGAAAGAACTGTAAGAAGTATCCTAGCACATTCAAGCGGATCATCATTTTTCAGAGAGCGATAATCGAGAGTCAAGATCATGTATTCGGAGGCGACATCGTGGGTCTTATGATCTTTGTATCGAAGGGAATATGATGATTTGTTTTGAAGGCAACGGTGCTAGGATACCTCTACGTTCGAGGGACTTGACCATTTGAATTCGTAATGGCAACGAGAGAGAATTACCCTAAGGGGTGCATGTGTGAAAAGAGTGTGTTGATTTCAGGTATATGTTATCTTGAAAATTAGAGTGAGCTATGTTGATTTTTATCTTGCCATACACGTCTAATTACTAGCAGTTTATAGGGTGCGAAAATAAATCATGGAAACGTAGCGCGGAAAGATAAATCCTACGCTATTACATGGCTTTGGGGCAGATACATAATTGAAAAGTGCGGAAAATAAAAGTCCTAATTAAACTATTACATCCCATAGGCAATTACAAAATATGAAAAGAAAACGATAAAAAATTGTCCGAAACGAGATAACCTGTGAACAGATGAAAAATCGGGAAATACAAGGAAATTGAATAAGAGGAAAATGTTAGCAAAAATAATAATTTTTGAATGAGAAAAATGTTTTCATGCTAGAAATAACATTAATATGCTAAAATAATTTTTTGGGATTTTTTGGAGTTAATTTGACAATTAATAATCAATTAAAAGTGATTTAAATGCAAAAATTGAAATTAAATTAAATATGCATGCAAAAATAATATTTTTAATTTTATAAATTAAATAAACATTTTCTGAAAATAATGCAAAAAGAAAAAAGTTTTTGGTGTTTTTTTAATGCATGATAAAAATTATTTAAAGTTAAATTAAATAGTATGAAAATATTAAAAGAAATAAAATAGAAAAATAGAAAAAATGTTAAGTTTGTAAAAGAGAAAAGGAAAACCGGTCCTGGCAGGGGTTGAACTCATGACCCTTGAGAGCATCTTCTACAGCCAATGCCTTAACCACTGCGCCATGTGACATCCGGTGTTTGTAAATTGAAATCAATTGAATAAAAGCCAACGTGTCATTGTTTGGTTCAAACACCACACACGGACCCCATTGACTTATGAATAGACGAATCGTAACCTTCCCTCACGCCACGCAGCTACGCCGAAGTCCGACCGGCAACGACCGGAGCCCTAGCTCTATTGCCTCTCCGATGACTATGATTCTAAACCCGCAAAATACGAAGATTAAAAGCAAAGAAAGACCTTGTCCACCTATTTCGACCCTTTGAATTCGATGGTGGTGTCTCTGTTAGTTGAATCGCCCCAGACAGGCCGCCTCAAGAAGACAATGAGAAACCCTAACTATGGCAAACCGCGATTCTACGCAAGCTTCAAACGATGGCCCAGATCCATCATATGGAACCTCATGAACACAACAAAACCGTTAAAATCAATTGAAACAAAATGATAATAAAATGCAAAATCAAGAAAGTTTTGAATATGTATGATCATGTATGCATCGATTCAGTCTTTGATCATTGATAATGATGTATACTTACTCAATCTTACCCCTAACACAATGGAATGGTTTTGAGAGCTTGAAAGTGGCGCAAATTAGAATTTGATTTTCACAAGTTTATAAAAATTTTGAGCAAAGTGAGGGTTGTAAGGGCTAGGTTTTGTGTCCTTTGCTTGGCATCTCGTCGGCTATTTATAGAGTGTATTAGGAGAGGAAAAAGAAGGAAAAAGATTGATCATGAATGCTTATAAATATTTTTCAAATAAAATAAAATTTTGGAGAAAATTTAATTTTCTTTAATGTGAGAGCTAGCACGAATTTGGCATGTTCCATGGCTATCTTGGACCTCAAGTTTGATATAAATTCACCTTTTGAAAATATCTTATTTTCATATTTTATATAATTTAATCTTGAATTAAATGGTTTTAAATTCAAAAATAAATCAATAAAATTGAAAATTGCCATGGCCAAGCATGAATGGGTCACAAATAATATCATGAACAAGTTTGGATCATAAAATTATAGGCCCATTTGGAAAAATTGCATTTTGACAAATATCTCCTTTTGTGCAATTGTTCAAAAATGCCCAACTTGTGAATGGTGTATTTTGCTCAATTTTCCACATTTTTGAGTGTTATTGGACTTTTTGGAAAGCTCTAAGAGTCCTCTAACCAACCTTTTTGGTTTCATCGCAATTGAGTTTCCATGCTCAATATATCTTCAAAACAAATGTTGACTTTTGTTGACTTTGAAAAGGACCTGAATGTCTTGATCCATACCTTCCAAATGAAGCATTTTTGAACATTCTTGTGAGACATGAATTTGTAGAGAATTGAATTTCTTCAAAACAAGAGGTGGTGGAAAATTTGAGAAAGTATGAAGAAGTTATGCTCACCAAAGTTTGTTGACTTTTCACTAAGAAACCCTAATTTGGAAAGTTTGACTTTCGAGCAAATCTTGAGTTTTCTTGATGAATCATGATCAACCCTTGATCAAATGATGAATGTAACTTCAAAATGAGGATGTTGACCAAAAATCATGAAGTTTGACAGCATGTTGACCAAAGTTGACTTTTTGTCCAACACAACCGATTTTCAACCATCCGAGCAATTGTCTGAGGAAACTTGACTCTGGAGGCTTGAAACTTGACATGGAGAGTCTTTGCATATGAGGAGGCATGATGACCATTGGAGATGTTGGAAGTCCATCTGGATCTAAGAATTGCCAAACCCTAGTTTGGGTCGATTGTTCAGAGAGGTTTGTCGATCAACCTTCGAGGAACCTCGAGCAATGGACGGAAGTGTCTCGAGGAGAAGGAGGGAAAATTTTGGGGTATGAAAGTTGCCCTGCTCAATCTCTCTTGTACCGAAGGGTTAGATTCATGCTCGCCTTCGTGACCCGGAGGTGTAAGATGATCGAACACCGAGTACACCCGAAAATTTGCACTTGCTGGCTAATGATGCGGAATGGGCCACGATGCCATTTGAGAAGGTAGAGACTTACTGGGAATGAGTCGATGCTAGAATCGAGATTGTTGTCCGATAGGAGAACCGCCGAGATGGGCTTAAGATGCCATCCTAATGACCGCTGGCGGGAGTGAGCCGCACGCTAGCTCAGATGTTTCTTGAAGGAGGAGACGGCCTGGATGCCATCCGAGGAGTCGACGTTAGACTTTGTGCTCATCTTTGAATGAAGTTATTGGTTTGTATTGATTTTTAACCAAATATGCAGATTCAAGGTGGAGAGTCGTCGACAAGTAGTCAAGACGGGCTTAAGATGTCATCCGTGGCAATCGAGTCGCACGCTAGACTGTAGTCACTGCTGATAATAAGAAGGAATCGTAATAGATCTTCGTACGATTACTCCAGGTAGTATTTGCAACATGTGGATATCTTCCCCGTCAGGCGCTTCGGCATTAATCCACCGCCTGCTATCGAGGATAACCCGTGATTGTTCGAGAAGCCTGCCTAGCCGAATTAATCCCGGATCCGTTGTCGGAGGACAACAAGGGTGGTCGCTCGATAGTTTTCGCCCCGATTCGGGTCTTAATCTCGACCGCTTGTCTGGAGGACAACTATGCGCTCGCTCGTATAGTTTTCCCGTCCGGATTCGGGTCTTAACTCGGACCCGCTTGTTTCGTGGTGATTTGTATCTGCTTTGGAGAAACAAAAGAAACTTTGATAGAATATCGTTAGTCTTATGCAAAGCATGATGCATGACGATGTGTATGAATGACATATGCATATATTATAACTTTATGATAAATGTGAGGTATTTCAAAACATATCCATCTCAGAAGATGTAGATGTTCCGCCTGAGGATTTCGACTTCTATTGGGGACTGAACGGATGGAGACCCCGAGAAGAAAGAAAACTTTGATTCCTCCGATGCACTATCCACCAAGTCTTGGGCCTAGATATTGTCGAGGAACACGTTGTCGAGGATCTCATGTATAACCGCCGAGTAGTGGGAGGTAACTGGGGATCTTGTGTAGATATTTAAGCAAGTACTTGATAGTTGCCGAGACCGTGTTAGAAGAATCTGAGCCCGCGGAATCTCCGGCCGGGAATAGCAAGATGTAAGATTCCTCCGATGCACTATCTCGACCAAGTTTCAAGTCCGACACCACGGAGAAAAGGGAATTGTTGAGAGATATTCACGGGATAAATACCGATGGGGATGAAATGTTATTGATTGGAAATTGGTGTGACATGGTTTAGTCGAGTGGAATCAACGCCGATTCACCTTCACCGGGAAGGTTTATGGTGAGTGACATCGTTTAAAGGTTACGCCAGAGGATGCGAACGGAATTCGGATTCTCCGCTCGAAACGATTTATCTTTTGATTTGTTTATAAAGATGTCACGAGCATCAAGCTTTATTATTTTCAACACAAGAAAGATGATTTAATGATTATGAAAAGGGAAAGTCAAATACCCTCAATTGATATTGGTATGCGTAATCCACTAGCGCAAACTAGACGCAACGCATCGGGGAGATTCTAGTAAGGGGATTGTTATATAAAGGAATAATGGAGCACCCTAAATATATATAGTTATCTATAGCTTTATATATGAATATGTTTGATATGTTTGTGTGTTTTAATTGCTATTTCTATGATTGGGAAAGTTTCTCCTTCGATTTTAAGAATGATAGATTATGTGGATTCTAGGTTTTGTTATTATTGTGCTCGCAAAGATCTATGGATCTTCTCGACACATATCCCCTAGTGGGAATTAGAGCATTTGTAGCTGGATCTAAAGGGTTCTATGGTTTGTTTGGTCCGAGGAGAAAGAAATTTGCTCTGCAAGGATGAGACCTGGCTCACGATTCTCAAAAGGATGTTGAGAAAGTCGTAGTAATCGTAGTTCCACTTATGCTAGTGGAAAGCAACGGATGTTAGTAAGAGATGCATAAATGTCATCTTAATGAAAATGTATCTAATCTATTTCATCACATACATTTTTGAAAAAGTTTGACCGAAAATCTTCGTCGTAGTTATAGGTGTTTTGCTTCGAGTGTACAAGCGCTACCACTACATGTTTAAGAAAGATGTTTGAAAAGATGATTGAATCTTTTAACCTGAAGTATTAGGTGTTTTGCTTGAGTGTACAAGCTGCTACCACTTACAATTAAGAGATGTTTTTGTTTGAAAAAGTTTGAAAAGTTTGAAAAGTTTTTTGACCTAGTGATGTGATAGATGAGATACTTCTTCCATAGAGATGATAGATTTCTAAATCTCTAGGAGAAATTGATGGATTAAAGGGATGCTTTTAAGAAGCCCATGGGTCCTCGTATTGTTAGCCCAAGAGGAGGCATTCGAGGGTCATCGAGGGTCCTTGTATAAAGCTCAAGAGGAAGCTATAGTGGTATGGTCGGCTTGTTGGTTGGGATTTCACCGAGAAACCGTTCTTTTGAATTAAGAGTAATTTCACCGAAATTTTACTGGGGATTTGAAAGTGATTTCACCGAAACCATCCTTTCGTGGTTCTATCTTAGCTGGTGATTCTTTGTATTGAAGCCCAATAGGAGGTCGTTAAGAGATTTGCCTTTCATTGTATGATGCCCAAGAGAAGGCTAAACTCAATGAGGAGTTCTTTGAACAAAGCCCAAGAGGAGGTCGACTAACAGGAATGTTGCCTTATATGAAGCTTCCGGAGGCTAAACTCAAGAATGAGTTTTCTTATATGGCCCCAAGAGAAGGCTAACTCTCGTGGGGAGAGTTATCTTGCATAAAGCCCAAGAGGAGGCTATATTCATGCCGGAGATGATTATCTTGTATAAAGCCCAAGCGAGGCTACAATCTGGGGAACCTATTGTTAGACTAATTGTTATGTTATAATTAGACAGCTTGTATAAACAAGTATGTATGAAGTTATTCACAGAGTTTATGAAGGAAATATAGACAATGCATGATGTTTATTTGTGAAGTTTATGAAATATAAAAAGTGTCCGTGAAACGAACGTTCAAACGAGTAACTTGATTATTAACAAGTTTGAACTGTACAAGGAAATGAATATGTACACGAACGAGTATTTATGTACAGAGAAAGATGGATGTACATAGGGGTGGGACTTACACCATAGGAGGCCCATTGGTTTGAAAGCGCTTCAGTGAATAATGCTCCTTTCAATACCAAGGTATAACAGATAAAACGGAAAACGAATGATCGAAGTTTATCCGTGAAAAGTATTTTCAAAAGTATATGTATTATACAGATAAAAGTTTTGTATGAAAAGTATTTGATATGTACAAGAAAAAGATGTATACATAAAGAATGTTGGTTTCGTATACACAAGTGGTGAAATGCATTTATCAAGTTTGTCTCAGATTGAGTATAAAAGAAGTGTCTGTGATATGCAGATAAAATTTGTATGTATTTGAAAGAGTTTGTATGTACAAAGAAATATTATGTACACAAAAGAATGTTATGGGACTTACATCAGAAGGAGGCCCATGGTTTGAAAGCGCTTGTCAGGAATAATGTTCCTTTTAATACCAATGGATTCGTATAAACAAATGAATGAAAACAAATGGAAGAAGTTTGTTTATGTTTGAATATTAACAAAGATGTTTTGAATATGTACAAGGAAAATTAAATATGTACATAAAAGGATTGGGACTTACATCGTGGGAGGCCCATGATCGATCGAGAAATTCGAGAGAAAACGACCGGTTTTATCGCTTAAATCGGATCGATCATGGTAAAAGATGCAAGTTTGATGAAAAGTTTTGAAAATGATTTTGAGAGTATTTTGAAATGTAAGGTTGATTTATGAGAAGTTTTGAAAAGAATCGGAATTAAAACTTGAAAAATTCACCTTTAAAAGGTGTTTGAAAAGTGTTCGAACGCTGCTGGCTCGATTAAAATTAATCGATGAAAGTTTTTCTGAAAATTTTTGCACTATCATAAAATAGATGTATTTATTGACAAGTGTACAAAAATCACCTTAAAATAAGGAGTTTTGATTGGTTAAAAATTATGAAAGTTTTGTAAAAAACATGAAAAATTGGAAAAGTTTGAAAAGAATGGTATCGGAGGATCAACCCATGACCAAAGGGTGACCACGCAAGGTAGAGGACTAAAGGCAAACAAGCTACCATCGAGCCAAACGCTGGTGTTAGTGGACCTGCACGTAAACAAAGCATTGGAAATTTTGAAAATTTAAATGAAGAACACGCGCAGTTGTTCTTCGTTGTTTTGATCTTCGATTCATGATCCAAGCTACCATCTTCGCTTCTCAATGAAATTCAATGATGTAAACATCAAAATTGCTCGGTTTTTCCTCACGAATACGATGGTACTTGTTAATTGTATTTATTTTAAGCCCGTAATGATTTAGGTTTTGAAAACACTATGAACCCTAAACCGAAAATTTCAAATTAAATGATGGTGTAGTTGATGATTCTTTGATTTTATTGAGGGCTATTGATCGTTATAAGTAAACAAACGGCCATGAGTTTTTTGTTTTAGTTCAAAGAATATGGATATCCAAGTTCGTGTTCTAACCTCGCTCAAGTGGAGATCAAGAAGTAAACGTGTTTCAGAGCTTGTTTCTGACAATTGCCACACACCACGCATGTATGGAAGCTAAATGGATGGTCTCGCTCCTTGAATCCCAAATCAATTCACCAAGTCCACCGCACAGTCAGAAATGGAAGCTCGAAATCGATGTTAAACCTTACATTGCTTGCCAATGATCTCGATCATGTACATGAGGTACATGGAAGGTGTTAGATGCTCACAACACAAATTAATCCAACCAAACTTCAAATTCAATTTATGGCACTTTTGGAAAGTTTGAAAATGGAAATGAAACTGATTTTCAGGATTCTTGTGTTGATTTTATGATTCAAACATGTTCCATATTGATTATATGTTATGTTAGACACCAAATTTCAACATGGTTTTAATCGAATTTCAAAATGCAATGTTTCAATTTTGCACTATGTTGCTTGATTTTCAAGAAAGTAGAGAGAAAGCATGGATTTGCATTGCTTTTGGTGTTGTTTGGACTTGAAATGTGATCTATTTATAGGCCAAAAGATTTCAAATGTTAGGCAAGAGTACACATTTGGTGAATCAAGGATACCTTGGGTAAGAAAGACATTTCAAAGGAAAAGGAAGTTTTTTCACCATGTGCTCATTTTACAACTTTGATCCAATCCTCTCAATTATTACCTCTAGCTGATATTTATCACCAATGATCCATTTGGCATGGTTGATTGTTTCTAGATGAAGAAAACACAAAATGACCTATAATTGAAGTTTTGAACTTTGAAAATATGTTCATGGAGCCTTATGTTTCAATTTCAAAAGCATAGCTAGACTCCATGGATTTGAGAATTCTTGATATTTTGCTTGTTTCACAAGCTACAACTTTCATGTTTTGAGTTTTTTCCAATTCAAATTGGAACTAGGTGAAAAAATGGCATGAAGTTTGGAAAAAATAAGAAATTTCAACACTTAGAAAATTTTCTAAGTATGAAAACTTTTGACTTTTTGTTGACTTTTTCAAATTCTTTGATTTTTTATGATCATGATGGATCATTTGAAGTATTTTGATGATTGAAAAAGTTTTGTTTTGAAAAATTTGACCAAAAGTCAAATTTGACTTTTTTGTGCAGATGAATTTCATCGATTTATTTCAAATCGATCGATGAAATCGTGAACTCGTGATGTTTTGAATCCAGAAATTAGGTCAAGATGTTGTATCTAGGATATAATGACCCATCTCTATCCAAAAAAGTCATTTCTTGCTCAAAAAGTCAGAGAATTCTCATGCTCGATCAAAACCCTAATTGGTCGATCCTCGATTGATCTATGAGAAAAATGGATATCCATGATCGAGGTTGATGATTTGATCAAGATAGATCAAATGAGGTGAGAAAACTCAAACCCTAATTGATTGTCTCTTGAATCGATGAAAATCATGAAACCCTAAATTTGACTCGCGGAATGCTACACCCGCATTAATGTTATCTCGAATCTGCTAGTGATGCAACGATGCAAATGTGGTGGTATATTAGGTAAAAATGGGGTATGACAGATGCCCTATTTAAGTTTCTTTAATCGAGAGATGAAGATGAATATCTTCGCTTTGATAGGTGTAAAGAGACTTAAATATCGTATCACGCAAATTTTGGACCTAAGATACCAAAAGATGGAATGATGCAAAATGATTGTAAAAGGTTTTACCCAGATGATATCAAAGGAATGACATGGTGGGAAAAATTTTGATACGCCCTGCTGGGGAAAAAAATGACTCACAAAATATGTGAATATCCTGTTTCACTTTGGGAAATGAAGAGATTACCTTCTTCACCCTTTGTGACAATGTTTAAGGTAGTGAGAATGTAATTACTAATTATCACCTGATAGTACATGGTAATGAGTTCAAGATATTACCAATAATCAAGTGATAATTATAACAAGGTAAATCTTTTAAGGAAGTTGTTGCGATTCACCAGGAATAATGTGATAGGAGAAAGAAACAGATTTCAAAACGGTTTTAAAGATATTACCAATTATCAAGAAAGTGATAACTATAACAAGGCAAATCTTTAGAAAATTGTTGATATTCACTTTGGAATAATGACATGTTGAGAGAAACAGAACTCAAATGAGTTTCTATTTTCTTGGATATAATCTTGCCGAGGATTTCTCGAGAAGATGGCATTTTGACTGTAGGCATGTGTTTCTTTGGACGAAAGACAACATGTCGGAATTTTGAATTGTCGGACTTGGCCTTTGGGAGAAGGACAAAACTTTTCGATAATGTCGAGGAATGAAAATAAGTGCATTTTATAATGAGGCTATTGCTTATTGCTTTGTTGATTATAGACATGGTTCTATCCAGAACGAACGAAAGAAAAAAGTCAATCAAGACATTATTCCCATTGAGGAATGAATCTCACCGGGAATGTGGTAGAGAAGGAAATGTATTTGGGAATACTCCGCTGGGGAAAAGACTTGTACTTTTTTCTGCTTGAGATATTCTACATCGAAATGCACTTGTACTCACATGAAAAGCGTGATTTACACCAAAGGATTCGAAGCAAACATTTTGGGAGATGCAAAATGCAATGAATGATGCTATTATGTATGAATGTCATGAATGTTATATGCATGCTAACAATACTTGACAAAGACACTATAGAGATATTTGGGAAAGAGGACCACGCTACCTCGAACAAATACTTGGTGAAAATCATAAAGAATGGTGCGATGTTCACTAATGAATAATTGAGCTGCATGCTTTAAACTCTCCGAGAAAGACATTTTATTGGCAACTCGTACCGTGGATTCTTTGGATAAGAATACCGCCCTTGATGATTTCGGCCGAGAGAAGACCGCAGAAAAGAGTTTTATCCTTCTGAGATCGAAACACTCATGGAGAAATTGTGAAGCTCTTTCCGTGTTCATAGTTCAAAGGAATTTTTTGCTTTTTGTTTTAAAATTTTGAAGTAAAAATTCATTTAAAACATTTTAGTTTCAAAAAGTGATTTTCACAATAAAAGCTTATTTTGCAAAAACAATAAAGTAGGAATTGCAAACAAAAGCACAAGGCTCAAATTTATTGATAGAATGGTAATCACCAAATGCGTGATTCCATGAACTATTTACAAAAGTTGGAAATGATAATTTATTGGGAAAAGGCTACATTGAAAGCAAATAATACTACTATCCCTAACAACTTTGAATTCTAACGTGCTTGTTGTTTCAAGATTTGATTGAAGATCCGATGGAAATTTCTTCATATGGACAAAATACGATCGATCGCAGCTATTTTGTCATTTTGTATCCTTGTTTTGCCTAGATTGCCTTTTCAAGTTTTCAATCTATCGATAATTTGCTTATTGTCTCTAATTTTTGCCCGGATCGCCTATTCGTGTTTTCAATCCACCGAGACGCTTCTTGCCTAAGCCGCCTTTTCGTTTTTCGATCACCGAGCCGTTTTTGTTTTTAAACAAAGTATTTCGACAGGCCAAGATTCACGTGGGATGGAGTTCATCATCATGGTCATGAGAGTCATAGCACCGCCGTAGAAGCTTCTTTGACGATGTACGGGCCTTCGTAATTAGGAGTCCATTTGCCCAGAATCAAGTTGAAAAGATGTAATCTTTTAAGCACGAGGTCACCTTCTCGTAATTCACAAGGTCCACCTTTGTCGAAAGCTTTCATTCTTCTTGATATAATTGTTCGTGACACGTAGCGTCAGCGCTTTTCTTCAATTAAGTTCGCTGGTCGATTCCGCTTTGACACCATTCGCCTCGTATAAATTGGTTTCATAAGAACTCCTCATGAGGGATCTTAACTCTACGGGAGTACCGCCATGCCGATACTAGAGAAAAAGGAGTTGCCCTCATGACGCACGTAAAGTACGGTACCCATGCAGCAGCAAATGGCAAAGATTTCGCGGCCTTTGTAAGTGATGACCATTTTCCGATGATCTTTTGATTCTTGTCTGGTCGCTCAACGGCGCCGCTCATCTTTGGCCGGTAAGGAGATGAGTTATGATGCTCGATCTGAATTCTCACACGCTCTTTCATCATTTTGTTGTTAAGTTAGATCCATTGTCTGAGAATGATCTTGCTGGAACACCATACTCAAATGAGGTTATTTTTGATGAACCTACAACCACTTGTCTTGTAACGTGAAGCGTAAGATGCCTCGACCCATCGGTGAAGTAGTCAATGGCCACTAAATGAAGCGATGTCCGCTGGACGCTGTCTCGATCATCCCAATCATCATGTCGATGCCCCACGTGGAGAAAGGCCACTGGAGAGAACGTTGAGTAGCTCTGGCACATGGATCTTATCCGCGTAGATCCGCACTTGGACATCTTTTGACGTGTTTGCAGCAATCGATTCCATCGTTATCCAATAGTATCTCGCCTCAATATTTTTCTAGACATTGCATGCCCATTTGAATGGGTTCCAAAGGACCCTTCATGCATTTCATGGATGATTGTGTCCGCTTTTATCTCGCCGACGATCCGAAAGGTGACCATGTCAAGTTGATTGTTTCCAGAGGTTCTTTGAAAGGCTGAATGATCCTTTCTCTGCTTAAGTAGTCGAGAAATTTCATCCCGGATCTCTTCTTCAACTTTTTTCGCGAATTCACGTGGAATTTCAAAGTTAGAGAGCGAGAGTTATTGCTTTCAATGGTTTTGTCCATTTGTTTAACTGCATTTTTGATTTATATTTGATTAATTTTTTTTTTTTGTGAAAGTTGTACTATTATTATATATATATATTTTTATTGTGATTTTTTATTGTTTTTAGATTATCATTTTAAAAGGGTAAAATGAAAATAAACACAGAGTGTGGAAACAAAACAACGCTGCTTTATTTATGATTCACAATATGAACAGGCCCTAAATACAAAACTCATTTGTCTTGGGCAAGACAAAGAGAAATTATTTAAAAGCTAAGCCCTATAAAACATCTCTTCACTTCATGGGCGGAGAGTTCAAAACAAAAGCAAAGATAAACTACTTAGAGCTATGAACATTAGTCTTAACTTCAACGGGTCCGAATGGCAAACTCCTCGATATCGAGATAACTGCACTTCCCACTGGTTTAACCTTGAGCAAACTTTGGTCATTGGTCGAAAGCTTTGCCAAGATTCTCGACGATGGCCCTTGCCTTTGTGATGCTAAAGCGATCTTCTTGATTAACAGATCGGGAAGTATAGGATACAAGACGTGGTACTTCCTCGTTGACCTTTGTGTTGAATCAATGCGCCCAATCTTCTCCGGGAAAGTAGAAGACTGCTGCTCACGCTTACAATTTCTAGATCGTATCCCGAGTCGCACTCTCGATCTTCAGTGATCATGTTGATATGATGATAACCGATCCGGCTTAGGAATTCCACAGGCGTGTCGAAGGTAGATCTTTGTTCGGGATCCTAATCCTGTTGATTAGCTTGAGAAGATTTAG
>CM038796.1:205938581-206006385 GCA_021764765.1 Vicia sativa
AAGTTTAGGATTTGAAGAAAAGGTAAGCCCATTTGCGAAAAATTTGATTTTAAACATCTCTCTTTGTGAATTCTTCAAAAATTCCCCAACTTGTGAATGGTGTAACTTTCTCAATTTTCCATGTTTTTGAGAGTTCTTGGACTTTTTGGAGCTCTAAGAGTCCTCTAAACAATGTCTTTAGTTTCATCTCAATTGGAGTTACCATGCTCAATATATCCTCAAAACAAAAAGTTGACTTTTGTTGACTTTGAAAAGGACACGCAATGTTTTTGAGCCATACCTCTCAAATGAAGCATTTTTTGGACATTCTTGTGAGACATGAAGTTGTAGAAATTGAATTTCCTTCAAAACAAGAGCTGGTGGAAAATTTTCTAGAAAGTATGAAGAAGTTATGATCGGTCAAAGTTAGGTTGACTTTTCACTAGAAACCTAATTTAGAAAGTTGACTATTGAGCAAATCTTGAGTTTTCTTGAATCATGATCAACCCTTGATCAAATGATGAATGTAACTTCAAAATGAGGATGTTGACCAAAATTAGAAGTTTTGTTGTATGTTGACCCGAGTTGACTTTTGACCATCTGTTGATTTTCAACCATCTGAGCAATTGTTTGAGGAAACTTGATTTGTGAAGCTTGAAAATTGACATGGAGAATCTTTGAAGCATATGAGGAAGCATGAAAACCATTGGAGGTGTTAGAAGTCCATCTGGATCTGAGAAATGCCAAACCCTAGTTTGGGTTGATTGTCTAGGTGGGAGTTTGTCTGATCAATTCTTGAGGAATCCTTGAGCATGGATACATGGAATGTCTTGAGAAACATGAGGGCAAATTTTGGGGTATGACAGCTGCCCCTGTTCAATCTTCTTGTACTGGAAGGGTTAGATTGGCATGCTTGCCTTTCGTGACCTGGAGGTGAAGATGATTGAACACTCGAAATACTGAAATTTGCACTCATTTGTGACGATGCGGGAATGGGCTTCAGATGCCATTTGGAGAAGTGGAGACTTCATTTGGGGGTGGTCGTGCGCTAGACTCGAGATTGTTGTGAATAGGAGGCGTAGGAGATGGGCTTAAGATGCCATCTGGAAGATCGATCTTGGGGGAGTGAGCGTGCTGAGCTCTGTGATGCTTACGGAAGGAGATGGGCTTAAGATGCCATCAGGAGAGTCGTACGTTAGACTTGTGCTCATCTTTGAATGAAGTTATTGGTTTGTATTGGTTTTAACCAAATATGCAGCATTCTAAAAGCTGAGAAATGTTGACAAGTAGTCGGAGATGGGCTTAAGATGCCATCCAAGGCAAGCGGTCGTGCCTTGAGACTCGTAGTTGTTGTTGATAGAGAGGGTCAGAATAGTTCTTCGTCTTGTTGCTACGGGGAGATAATAGTTGGCAAAATGTGGATATTTCCACTTGTGCATCGGTGTTGATCCTTTGTTATCGGAGGATAACTTGTGATCGTTCGGATAAGGTTTCCGTCTAGCCGGTATTAATCACGGATCTGTCCAGGAGGACAAGCGGGGTCGTCGGATAAGGTTTCCGTCGGCGGGTATTAATCTGGACACATGCGTCAGAAGTGACTTTCACTGCTGGAGAAAACAGAGAAACTTTGATAGAATATTGTTAGTCTTATGCAAAGTATGATGCATGACGATGTATGAATGACATATGCACAGATTATGACATTTATGAATAATGTATGCGTGATGGATGTTGTGGTATTTCAAAACATATCCATCTTGAGGAAGATGCGGATGTTACGCTTGATAATGAAGTGGGCGGAAACCACAGCAGGGAGGAAGGATGATAATTTTGGTTCCTCCGATGCACTATCGACCACGTCTTGGGTCCGGTGCTTTGTGGATGGTAGAGATCGAGAGCGATGCGCCAAAGATCTTGTTCGTAGACCTGTGGGGATAATTTAGGAGGCACTTCCGGGGATTTTAAGTGAAAATCTTGTCGGAGAGCGTTTGATAGCTACTGGGAGGCCAGGTTAGAAGGATCTAGGGCCCGTTGTAATCTCGGGTTGAGGTATAAGAGGTGTAGGTTTCCTCCGGTGCGCTATCTGACCAAGTTCCAAGTCTGGATACTTTTGCTGGAGAAAACGGGGAATTGCTGAGAGATATTTGCTGGAGATAGATGTCTCGGTTGGGGATGAAGTGTTACTGCTTGGAGACTGATGTAACATGATTTTAGTTGAGTGGAATTATTGCTCGTGGACTGACGCATACTCCGCTGGAGAAGGTTTGTGGTGAGTGACACCTCTGTGGAGATTGTGTTCTGCGGGGGGAATGCTTTTGGTGACTTTCGTCGTCATCTCAATTCCTGGAGCCTGTAGTAATTACTTTTGTATGTTCACTTTTCGCATGTTTGCGGACAGGTTCTTATTGTCGGATGCATATAATCATTCAAAGCAGACGTTGGACTTTATGCAAACAACAACAAACAAAAATTGTAAAGAGAAGGAAACTTGTATTGATTTGAAATGGTGGCGTATGGCCAAGTAGTTTATACAAGAGAAGGTAAAGGCTATCGGAAACAATCTCGTTAAGTTCCAACTATGCTAGTACTCATATATTTCAACTATCTCATCTCCTTGTTGTCGGTGAAAGTGAGTGAATTGATCGCCATTTGAATCTTGAATCTTGATAGTATGCGGAAGTAGGTGATCGGAAGAGACATAGTAAATGCGCTTAAATCCTAACTTTTGCCTAGACCGCCCTTTCGGGTTTTGATCTCGGGATACCCTTTTTGCCGCCTTTTGGTTTCGACTTGCCGGTGTACATGTTTTGTATATATCCTTAACTTTTGCGAACCTTTTTGGTTCGCGGGATGCCCTATTTTGCCTAGGTCGATCGACCTAGCGGGTCTCTTTATCGTAGTATTTTTGACTATGTTTGCGTTCACGGGTGTGGGAAGTCTTACCATCCATGGTGCTAAGTATCATAGCTCCGCTGAAAATCTTGTCTTGACTACAAGCGGTCCCTCGTGTGTGAGTCCATTTGCCCACAGGATCACCTTGTGGAAGAATGATGCGCTTGACTACTAGATCACCGACTTGGTAGACTCGGTGCTTGACCTTCTTGTTAAATGCTCGATCATTCGCACGATAAATCATCCATGGCGGATGGATGCTAGTCGTTTCTCATCAATCAAGTTAATCGGTCGGGAGTCTGCGGATCAATCGTCTTCGCCTAACTCCGCGTCTGGAGGACTACGGTTGAGGTATTTGAACCTCGATGGGTATGGCTGCTCCATACCGTACACGAAGAGAAGGGGTTGCCCACATTGATGTTCGTCTTTGTGGTGCGATAACCATGAAGAGCAAATGGTAACATCTCATGCCAATCCTTTGTAAGTCCTTGTCATCTTACGTATAATCTTCTTAATGTTCTTGTTGGCGGCTTCCAGCGCCATTCATCTTAGGCCGATAAGGAGAAGAGTTGTGATGCTTGATCTTGAGCTGCGTGCGAGTTCGGTGATCATCTTGTTGTTGAGATTAGAGCCGTTATACGTGATAATCCTTTCGGGTGCCATATCGAGATAAGATTATGTTTGATGAATCGAGCCACAACATTCTTGGTAACAGAATCTGACGAGGCTGCTTCTACCACTTGGTGAAATAGTCGATTGCCACGGATGAAGCGATGTCCGTTGGGCTGTGGGCTTGATTTCTCCAATCATGTCAATGCCCCACATTGCAAAGGCCACGGAGCTATTAGAACATTGATGCTGGAGGTACATGTACTTTCTCGTCGTCGGCATTTGTGACAAGATCGAGCGTAGCGGTGACAATCGACTTCCATGGTGGACCAATAGTAACTTTGTTCTCAGAATCTTCTTAGCCATCGTATGTCCACTAGAGTGGGTACCAATAACCGTGTAACTCTTCCATGATCGTTCAGTTTTCTGGTCTACGGTAGTAGTAAACACAAATCATGATTGCGCTTGTATAAGATGCCGTTCTTTGAGGAAGAATTTGGATGCAATCCTTCTCATGAACTTCTTATCATTATGAGATGCCCTGCGGGATATTCACGAGTCTCAAGATACCTCTTCACGTAGTAGTACCAAGGTTTCTCTTACGTGTCAAGCTCATAACAATCTGTTGGTTCGTCAAACTTTCAATGATGATCAGGGGAGCCTCGTTGTCCCATCGACCTTGAACATAGATGACATAGTAGCCAATGCGTCTGTAGCGATTCTCTTCTCGTGGAATGTGATTGAAAGTAATCTCTTGAAATAGGGATCAAACTCGAACATGCTCTCGTCTGGAATGAGATTCGGATGCTGTATCCGCCTATGTCGGTGATCACTAAAGTGAGTCTCCATACACTTGCAAGAACTTGATTCTTAAGTCGATAGCGACTTTGATACCCATGATGCAGCTTCGTATTGCCATGTTGTTAGTGCAAGTGAAACATAATCTGGCGGTGAAAGGCGTATGTCCGCTTTGTGGGGATGTAATGATGGCGTAATGCCATTGCCAAGTGCGTTTGAGGCTCCATCAAAACCATAGTCCATCGGGATCCTTGTTGAGTCCTTAAATGCGGGCACAGTTCTTCCATAATCGTAACTAGTAAAACATCTTCATCAAATTGAGCGCATAGGCGATAGTCATCTAAACGATGAGCCAAATGATGGCTACTACACTTCCTTTGATCGCTTTACGGAAGTGTCTTGGATGTCATATTCGGTCAAGATCATTTGCCATCTTGCTATTCTTCGGGAGGCTGGTTTCTCAAAGATGTATTTTATCGGATCCATCTTGAAATCAACAAGGTAGTGTGAGTCAACATATCTTGTCTTAGTCGTGACATTAAGCCAAAGCGTTGCAAGTTTTCTTGTGAGTATCTTGTTTCACGATCGGTAAACTTTTAAGGTAGTATATTGCATGCTCTTTTCGACGGACTCGTCATGTTGCCAACACACACCCCATTGAGTTCTCTAACAACATCAAGTACATGATAAGAGGTCTTCCTTTGGTAGGCGGCATCGGGATAGGAGGATTACGTAGGTACTCCTTGATTTTGTCAAAGCGATCGGCAATCGTCATTCCATTCCCTACTTGATCTTTCTTTAGTAACTTGAAGATTGGCTCACAAGTAGCGATTAGGTGTGCAATGAATCGGCAGTAGTTCAATCGGCCCAAAAACCTCGACTTCCTTCTCGGTGCGGGGGGCATCTCTTGAATAGCTTTAACCTTGGCGGGATCAACTTCAATACCTCTTCCGACAACAAACCCTAGGAGTTTTAGGATCGACTCAAAGTGCACTTGTTGGATTAAGTCTCGGTTTGTACTTCTTCACCTATCAAATAGTTTACGCAAATGATCAAGATGTTCTTCTTGATGCGTGATCGAGCTATCATGTCGTCGGCGTAGACCTCTATCTCGTGATGAATCATGTCATGAAACAATGTCACCATAACCGCGGCGATAAGTGGCGCTGCGTTCTTCGATCCGACAGCATAACCTTGTAGCGAAAGTGCCCGTGTAACAAAGTAGTCTTCTCCATGTCTTGGGGCCATTTTGATCGATTATAGGGAGAAACCATCCATGAAGGAAAACCTTATCTTTGGCGGTGTTGTCAACGAACATCAATATGAGGAAGTGGAAAATCGTCTTTCGGACTCGCTTTGTTCGGATCTACGTAATCCACACACATTCGTACCTTGCCATCCTTCTTAGGTACGGGTACCACATTTGCAACCACTTGGGATAAGAAGTGGCTAAGAAACCGTTGAATTGCTTCATAACCCGACTTTGATTTTCTCGACATCTCGGGGCGCATCTGACAGACATACATTTCAGGGAGAAAACCTCTTTTCGTGGTGCACCACAATATCAATGTCTAAACCGGCATGTCTTCGTATGACCAAGCAAAAACCTCAATATAGTCATGCGACCAACCTTTCTTTAACATTTGTTCTCAAGACCCGCTCCTATCTTGATCTCTTTTACGTCTTCGTCGATACCCAATTACAACCTCGACTTGCTCTTCGTGTGGTGTATAACTCGATCTCTTCTTCTTGTAGCAATCGCAAGTTCTCGGCACTTCACAATCTTCCTCACTTTCATCTTGACTTGGTAGATCGGATTATCGAAGTCATATTTAGCACTTAGCATAGGCTGAGATTCGGGTGATTCTGGTGTATCACGTGGGTGTGTGAAACACATAGCTTTTGAAGGGTGATAAAGTAAAGAAAGAAAAACACAATTGAATGCAAAAGTCCAACAAATTTATTGAATGAAAATATGCAACGACGGATAATAACCCTGAACGAGCCATGATGCCGGGCAAGGCACTAGGCTTTAGAGTTTATTGTTCAAAACATAGAAAATCGAAAAGAACAAAACAAGACAATTACTCTGACTAAAGGAGATTGGTATAGCGTCTTGATCTTCCAATTCTTGAGTCCATTGTCGGGAGTTGGAAAGATCCATTTGCGATGTCGAAGTCGTTGTAGTCGTCTATAGCATGGATTCCACTCGGCGATGCGGAAGGAAGTTGGCGGCACGTTCGCGTATCATCTTCTAACCTTTGATGGTGAAGCCTAAACCCGTCTTGTCAAATTTGAAAGGAAGATCGGGCTGTCCCCAAATAGTACTTCCACCTCTTCACTGACGAGCATCTTTCGGTGAGGCCATCCTAGGAGGAGCTTGTGTAACCGAGGTAGCAGTCAGGCGAGGCATGACTGCGGGGATTGTTTCAAAAGCTTGGGAGGTCTCGAAGAATTCACCTTCCACTCGAGGTATCGGAGCATGTAGATGGTGACCATATATTCTTCTTCACCACATCTTAACAACCTTCCCTTTCACTGGGTACTTCAACCGATGTAAAGTAGGGTAACTTGCGCCCATGTATCAAGGCGTCCAAGTAGGCAAAGAGTAAAATGGATGTCCATCACAAAGAATGTAGAGTCAAAGTTTGGGATCCGACTTTGATAGGCGGTGAGCTCTCCAACTGAAGCTTAGAACCATCAAAAGCTCTCACACGATGATGTCCTTTGGGTCTCGAACCAACCCTTCGACATCAAGCGATCAAAGCGATCTTGATAGGATATTGAGCAGAACTAGTATCACCAAAACATGAGATAATGTAGTGCCCTTGCATTCCAGAAGATGTGCAAGGCTTTGTTGTGTTTCTTTCGCGAAGTCAAATCCATCGAGAGAAGCCTAGGCCGTTGTTGGCAGCAGGCTAGCAATACAAACTTCAATGAGTCGGTGGTAGTGTCTTGCGGCACATGAGCATTCTTGAAACTTCACCAAGGCGTTAGCATGAGCCTCGAGCACAAAACAAGCAAGCATGGAAATCTTGGGAGGTGCATCCCAAGTTCCACAACATTGTAGTCACTCTTCTTGATAATCTTGAAATTTCCTCCATTTCTTGTTTGGAGGTGTCTTGATAACTTCCTTTGGTACTTACAGGTGACGGGGGTGAGTTCTTGGTTCTTTCCCTCTATGGGATATTGGTTGAGTAATTTGGAATCAGTTGGAGTCGTGGTGTCTTTTGGAGGAGATTTTGGAGAGAATACCCTTGTTCTGGTCACCTTGCTTGATCCGGTGATGTTGTCAACGTCGGGAATGGAAGCTTCAATTGTAAGATCTTCATGGTCGGAGGGTCTTGCTTGCGCCATGATAGTAAACATCGCTCCATAATTCCAAGGAATAGCCTTGTCGGAGGAATATGGGCTGGTCTCGGAGAAGTGATAATGAGAGGTGCCACTCTAGGCACGGGATCGTGAAGGAAATCCTTATGGTGTTAACATCGGCATAGTCTTACGGGAAATCACCCATCCGGTCACTTTAACATCTTCAATAGGAATCTTGTAGCTCTCGGGACATAATACTTCACCATGTAATCATACTTTCCACTTGGCTGCCCAAGGTATCCCACACAGATGAGTGCAGTTTCATTTGCATTGTCGATCTTGACTTGGACATTTCTTCACACAACTTACGCATGGGTGGTTTGAAATAGTATCTCACGGTTATCCATCATGCCTTGAACCGTCTTCTCGACCAGGCACAACCATCGGTGCGGATGGGCACTGCGACAATTCTCTGGGCATCACGGATTGACACACGCTGCAGCAAATTCTTCTTACAGTCATCGGAGGAATGGTCGAGTCATCTATGTTGAAAACATAAGTATCGTCACCATGACATTGGAACTCTTGTCATGGTTAGGCATAGGGCGTTGATCACATTGGTCTCAGCGGAGGATCAAACTCAATACCTTGCTTCAATCATATCTTGAATCTTGTTCTTGAGCCCAACAATCATCGTGTTATGTCACGGGCTATTGGAATGGTAAGCACACTTAGCATTAGGATTGTATCTCGGAGAGAAGTGTTGACATTCGAGGAGGATCCTCAAGGTAATCAATCTCTTTCAACATGTGTTGCAAGGCTTGCGACAATGGCATGTTGATCTTTGTAAGCTTGTCTTGGGCGCGTTAAGCTCTGCGTTGTCTCGTTGAGGTTGTCTGATGTAGGATTGGAATCCTGGCCCCACAGTTGGCGCGGTCGGTCTTGGCTCGGCTTTTACGACCATACAGCATTAGTTTCTTTCTTACCAAAAAGATCTCTTGTTTGATGACTCTATCAATCTTTCCACTCTTGATACCGACTTGATGTGCTGCTTTGTCAATATCATTTCGGTGAATCCGGTTGAAGAGTTTCAATCGGATGATTGAAGAATGGGCTGTCGGTGTCCCATGAACATATCAACCAACTCCCTATTGGACAAGGGTGGTTGAACTACGCACTGCTAGATCTCTCCATTTAGCATACTCTTTGAACTTCTCGTCGACCCATAGACATGCTTTGTAGTTGCATGCGGTGGGTTCAATTCGACATTGTACTCATATTATCGTAGAAAGCATCGCCAAGTCACTCCAAGTGCGGATCGGTCATTCTCTGGTGATAATACCACTCCAATTGAGTTAGGACAAACTCTCTTGAAAATAATGCATCCTGACTTTACATCATCGGTGTGGGATTGATCTTGAACATAGGACTTCAAATGCGACGGACAAGAAATGCCATCATACTTGGCAAAGGTAGGAACTTTGAACTTGGGAGGAATCACAACACGGAACAAGACTCGGATCATCAAAGTTCAGCCGGACATCTTGATTTCCCGGACATTGACGGTCTCAAGTTGCTTGTACTTGTCATCTTCATCAGTATTGGCTATGATCTATTGATCGTCTCTCCTTTCTCGGGCTCTGCTGGCTGCCCACATCACCCTTGGTACTCCCTTCATTCTTGACCTTCTTGAGAGCTCAATCCGTGACCACTTTAGGACCACCTTTGTAGCGTCTGCCCATGTTGAGACCCAACCTTCTTCTTCTTGTTGATGAGCTTCTTGGATCTTCTTGGCCTTGGACCAAGCTAGTGAACATCTCTGGCCAGCATTCGACACAGAGATCTTTGACGGATCTGTTAGAGAGCCATTCTTGCTAAAATAAATAAGAGGATGAAAACCAATCTCAATGTACATGATGCAATGTTATGCTATGCTATGATGTTTATGCGAATGCAATGCAATGTTTTCAAGGACTCTAAAGGTTTAAATTTGTTAAACAAGCAATGAACAAACAAATATTAGTTCTCTTTTATTCTTTTCTTTTTAAGTACAAGAAGATAGTTCAAAACAATAAAAGAAAAATAATATAAAGCTCTAGGTCTCCCTGGGCGCTTCCTCTTGGTGCCGAGTAGGCGTTGATGTTCGCTCTTCGTGAAGTAGCTTGGTCAACTCTAGCACTTTCTTCTCACTTGCATAACACGAGCTTCAAGGTATCCCTTTCTTCTTTAGTTGAATCAGGATCTCTTCAAGTCTTCAAATCGGTAGGCATGTCGGGATGGAGAAACGGTATAGGTCGTCTATATAACGGTTCCATAATTCTTGGTAAAGCAGTGAATGGCATCATGAGGTTTGAGCTCGAGCTCGCTCACCCATTTGAGGTAAGGTTCCCAAGGAATGGGGTTTGGTGCCCCAAAGTCTTGGTATCGATCTTCTTTACCATGCCCCAGCGTGTATAAACCTTAAATCGGTTATGCGGAGATCGTGATTGTAGTCGAACACAATGTCTTGGAGAAGCATATCATGTGGACCATCTCTTGAGCAAAACCAAGCTGTAGAGCTAGAAGGGTTGTAAGTGATACCTCCTCTTATACCAAGGGTGGTACATTAGAATTCTCCACACGCTCAATGAAGGTAAAGTCCTTTTGAGAGAAAAGACTCCAGGATATCTGAATGAGAGAGTGACATTAGTCTTTGAGACCACTTCATCCTTTGTTCGTTCTTCAGCGTGGAGGAAGGTGCGAAATAAACCACCTAGAAAGTAGCGGTATACAACACATGAGAGTGCCTTGTCTCTTAGTAATGCAGTGTGGAGAAAATGTAGGATGTCTCCAAGTAGTGAGCCTTTGGATTGCGGGTAAGGAACAACTTGATGGCGTTGACATCTATGAATTGATCAGATTAGGAATAGAACCAAACCATAAATTAGCAAGGCCACAATGTTTTCAAATGCATGGAAACTCATAACTTTGAGGAATTCTCGAGCTTTCTTAATAGGAACTTAGAAAGTAAACCCTTAACTCACTTCTAGTTTCCCAATTGGCTTCATATACGAGCGCTTAAGATGTAAGGATGCAATGTCTTCGTACATAGGAACCTTTTCTAAACCGGTGAATGGCATTTGGTCAAGAATAGGTATCCCAGTAGCTTAGAGAACTCTTCCAAAGTAGGAACAACGATAATGCGGAAATGTAAAGCAATGGTGCTTGGATCAAAGAAGCTGGAATAGGACATGCATCATATCTTCTTCAAAACGGAGATAACCAAATCAAGTAGATAACCATGTCTTTTGATGAGCCGAGCATGGTCGAAATTTGAAACCAATTCTTTGGTGAGAAGGTATACCATGAAGTTGATTCGGATAGTCTTTCTAGAAGCCATAATCCTACAAAGCAGGCAAGATAAATCCCTAGGTCCTTGAAATAGTTAGAAATGATATGCAATGCAAATGATGTCATGATGTCATGTTTAGCACACAACAATTCACACAATGAGCCTAGGTTTAAGGCTGCATGAGGTCTAGGTGATTTACCCTACCAAAAGTTTGAGTTGGTTCATCTGTCCTATAATAGTAACGGGTTCTAGGAATCTCACATCATTGATCTTTCTAGAGGCGCTTATTTCAATCGACTACCAGTGGTCGACGAAAATGTCCCAAAGTCGATCTCAATGAGCGTAGCATCAGTATCAACCAACCTCGGTCTACACCAAAGCGGCCATCTCACTACCTTCTAATGGCCAAGATGGGTCAATTAAGGTTCTAAAAGTTTAGTTAGCGCTTGATGACACCGCGAAGCCAAATACTATCCTCGACTTGGAAATGAGGAGCATCGGGACAACCAAAGTGTCACGCTAACGTAGCCATCATGTTGACCGTTTAGTTATACGTCTAGCGGTCGCAATGATCTAATGCCACTTACCTAAAAGGAAACCCGGATCCGGGTGTAGGATCCCTCACAAATATAATACCCAAGCAACCCTTAAAGATAAAGCATACAAGTCAAACAGAAAGCAGTAAAGGTGATCTATAAATCCTTAAGGCATTCTCTCTTTAGGGTGTGTCCCAGTAGTCGCCGATTACATGTGGTGAACCGACTTTTTGTGTTTTTGTATCATAAAATGTGCGGATAGCAAGAAGCCACCGACTTTTATTTTATCAATTAAGGGAAGGTAAAAAGTACGAGAAAAAGACCTTGTTAGATTACGAGTAAGGGAGAAGGTTATGAAAAGGGAAGGTATTAGCACCCCTTTCCATCCGTAGTTATCTACGGGCTCTTAGTTGCTCTTAGATCATCTTTTGAAAAACTTGGTGCTTTCTGTGTGTTTGAAAAATGTTTTGAAAAGGCATTTCGCTTTGACTTTGTAATGATTCATGTAGGAATGTATACAAAGTGTTCGAAAATGTTTCGTTTTGAAAAGAGTTTGAACTTTGATAAAAGTGTGTAAGGTGTGAAAAGTATTTGATTTGAGCAAGCAACTAAAAGTCTTATTACCTACTCAGAATTGGTCGTTTTCGTGTTATTTTACGTTCCTTTAGAATAGCGCTATCCATACTATTAGTTAGTAGGCAGCTCCATTCGTTGGATGTAAGCGGGACATTCGAAGGGACATCGGATGGTCATAGAAGGCAACTTGTAGGAAGTATCCTAGCACATTCGAAGGGACTATCATCATTTTTCGTAGGCGACAATCGAGGGTCAAGATCATGTATTCGGAGGCGACATCGTGGGTCTATGATCTTTGTATCGAAGGGACTATGATGATTTGTTTTGAAGACAACGGTGCTAGAATACCTCTACGTTCGAGGGACATGACCATTTAAATTCGTAAAGGCAACGAGAGAGAATTACCCTAAGGGGTGCATGTGTGAAAAGAGTGTGTTGATTTCAGATATTTTTATCTTGGAAATTAGTGGGCTAAGTTCAATTTTATCTTGCCATACACGCCTAATTACTAACAGTTTATAGGGTGCGGAAATTAAAATGCGGAATGTAAAGATGCGGAAAGGTAAATGTCCTACGCTATTACATGGCTTTGGGGCGGATACATAATTGAGAGTGCGGAAAATAAAAGCCTAATTAAAACTATTACATCCCATGAGCAATTACATAATTGGAAAAATAAAACGGTAAAGAAAAATAAATGCGAATCGGAATAACACTTGCAAAGGAGCAAGCAGGAAAATACGAGATGAATCGAATAAGAGGAAAATGTTAGTAAAAATGCAAATTTTTGAATGAGAAAAATATGACATGCTGGAAATAACATAAATATGCTAAAATAATTTTTTGGGATTTTTTGGATGCAATTTAATAATTAAAAACTAATTAAAATTGAATTAAATGCTAAATTATGAATAAAAATAAATATGCATGAAAAATTATATTTTTTAATTTTATAAATTAAATAAACATTTTATGAAAATACTCTAAAAAGAAAAATAATTTTTGATGATTTTTTAATGCAGAAATTAAAATATGAAAAGAAATTAAAATGCATGGAAATATTAAATCAAAAGAAAATAGAAAATAATTGAAAAAATGCAAGTTTGTAAAAAAGGATGTAAGCAGGTCTGAGGGAGATTGAGCTGGGGACCTTTGAGCATCTGAGGCAGTGGGCGCCTTAACCACTACGCCAGGCGTGTGCCCGTGTCATGTAAGCGAAGCGTTTTAAAATTTTGATTTTGAAACCGAGCAGCAAGAGCTTCATCTTCCTCATTTGAATTTTTGAAAGTTAGCGTCGGTCTTTCTTCGACGCTATGACCCCTGCAAATTCTAAAATCTAGCACAAGCAATATAAATTCAATTCAAAGGCATGGTTCGATTGGGTTCATCATTCTAAACATGATGGCGGTATTCGTTTTGTCCAATTTGTCCTATTTTGAGAAACCCTAAAACGGCACAGGGAACCCTAACCATGGCGTCTCGTGATTCTTGCCCTAAAACTTAAATCAAACTATGCAGGAAGCTTAGAAACACCATTAGCAACACAAATATGCAATCAAAACACATTAAACATGGCTGTATGTATGGATTCGATTTCAAGTTATGTTGACACAAACCGTGAGTTGGTTGGGACGATTCTGGACGTTTCAATGCGTGGGGATGATTGGAATAGCTTCCTGGGACCTTGAGGATGCTTATTCAATCCTCAGAACTCCTTGAATTGGCCTGCAAAACAGAATTCGAAATTGCTTTTTTCACAAGTTTCTTTGAAATTTTTTTAGGGTTCTTGAGCCAGAATTTCTGCCCTAATTCGTGTGGTATGCATCATGTATTTATAGTAGAAGGATTTGAAGTGGTTTTGGGAAAGAATCAATCAACTTTCAATGCAAATCAAATTTGATTTTTGTACAAAATCAAATTTTCAAAATTTGATTAATTTTCAATCCAATCTTGCCATATTGATCAAATTTCGAAATTTGCTGGCCTTTGTGAGTTTCTTGGATCTCAAGGAAGGAATAAAAATCAATTTTGCAATTAATTTTGATTTTATACTTTATTTTTGAATTTAATTTGTATTTAAATGAATAAATTCCAAATTAAATAGAAAAATAAAATAAAAAAGCATGGCATTGGGCTTGGATATTCCTAATTGTGTAAGGAACAAGTTTGGATGAAGAAAAGGTAAGCCCATTTGCAAACAATTTGATTTTTAGAAGCATCTCTCTTTGTGCATTCTTCCAAAATTCCCCAACTTGTGAATGGTGTAACGTGCTCAATTTTCCATGTTTTGAGAGTTCTTAGACTTTTTGGAAAGCTCTAAGAGTCCTCTAAACAATGTCTTTGGTTTCATCTCAATTGGAGTTACCATGCTCAATATATCCTCAAAACAAAAAGTTGACTTTTTGTTGACTTTGAAAAGGACCTGCAATGTTTTGAGCCATACCTCTCAAATGAAGCATTTTTTGGACATTCTTGTGAGACATGAAGTTATAGAGAATTGAATTTCCTTCAAAACAAGAGGTGGTGGAAAAATTTCTGAGAAAGTATGAAGAAGTTATGATCAGTCAAAGTTCAGTTGACTTTTGAGCAAATCTTGAGTTTTCTTGATGAATCATGATCAACCCTTGATCAAATGATGAATGTAACTTCAAAATGAGGATGTTGACCAAAAATTAGAAGTTTTGTTGTATGTTGACCACAGTTGACTTTTGTGTCTACATTGATTTTCAACCATCGAGCAATTGTTTGAGGAAACTTCATTTGTGAAGCTTGAAACTTGACATGGAGAATCTTTGAAGCATATGAGGAAGCATGAAAACCATTGGAGGTGTTAGAAGTCCATCTGGATCTGAGAAATGCCAAACCCTAGTTTGGGTTGATTGTCTAGGTGGGAGTTTGTCTGATCAATTCTTGAGGAATCCTTGAGCATGGATACATGGAATGTCTTGAGAAACATGAGGGCAAATTTTGGGGTATGACACGGTAAAACCAATAATGTTTATATATGCAAAATTTTACCATAAAACTTTGAACGTCTTTTGCAAACAAATCAGTAAATGCAAGAAATTAATTGACAAGCAAAAACTCATTTTATTGATTGAACGTGGGCCTGTAAATAGGCAAGTACAATAGGAGGCAATTCCTGAAATGAGGCAATTGCAAAAGTAAAATAAGAGGAAAACTAAAACGCATGGCAATGTGACAATGAATCCTCATTGGGTTTCAACTCTGCTATCAGTCTTATAACTCCAACTATCTCATCACTTCGCTTTTCCCGAAAAAGGTGATTGGCTTGATCACGCCTTTGAATGGCGGAGATATTTGCCGGTGCGGCATTGTCTGCTAAGCATGTCTATGCATAGTATCTCTTGACTACATCCTCATTCACGGGTAGTGGGAAGTCTTCTCCGTCCATCGCTGCGAGCATCATGGCGCCACCCGAAAAGACTTTCTTTACAATAAACGGCCCTTCGTAGTTTGGTGTTCACTTGCCCGTGGTCTCCTTGGGAAGGATTATCCTTTTAGCATAAGATCACCGGGTTGATAACTCGAGTCGCACTCTTTTGTCAAATGCCCTCTTCATCCTCATTGGTAAATCATCCATGACCGAGACTAACCATTCTCATCAATGAGGCATAGGTGGTCTAAGCGATTCTGCGCCATTCATCTTCATCAAGCTCGGCATCTTTCATGATTCTTAACGAAGGGATCGAACTTGATTGGAGCACAACTTCCATGCCATAAACAAGAAAGCGGAGTTGCCCTGTTGAAATACGAATGAGTCCGTAACCATGCAAGCGAAAGACAACATCTCATGCCAATCCCGATAGGTTACTACCATTTTACGCACAATCTTCTTAATGTTCTTATTAGGTAAGCAACGCTCCGTTCATCTTCGGGCGGTAGGGAATTGTGAGTGCTGATCTTGAAAGATTCACAAAGCTCCTTCATCATCTTGTTGTTAAGATTTGACCCATTATCGTGATAATCTTGTCGGGGAATCCGTAACGGCAGATGATATTGTGTGATAAAGCGAGAAACACACATTTGGTGGCGCTTGCATAGGATCTTGAACCCACTTAGTAAAGTAGTCTATAGCAGAGAATGAAATGATGTCCGTTGACCTGGTTCAATCTTTCCGATCATATCAATGCCCCACATAGCAAATGGCCAAGGAGAGGTTAAAACATTCAAAGGCGACGGTGGCACGTGCACCTTATCAACATATACTTGGCATTTGTAACAAACTCGGACATGATTAAAGCAATCAGCCTCCATGGTTGACCAATAATACCCAGCTCGCAAGATCTTTTTAGCCATCGTGTGCTCACTGGAATGAGTTCCGAATGAGCCCGCATGCATCTCTTCGATGATATTTGCAGCTTCATCTTTACCCACACATCTGAGCAACAACCCATCGTGATGTCTACGGTATAGCACACCGTTGTTGAGGAAAAACTTGGCCGAGAATCTTCTTAAGAACTTGTTATCTGTCACAGAGGCTTCCTCTGGATACTCTTGAGTCTCAAGATACCGCTTGACATCGTAAAACCAAGGATTGCCATCCTTCTCTACTTCAATCTCAAAACAAAAGGCTGGCTCATCCAATCTCTGGATAGTTATCGAAGGCGCTTCATTAGCCCATTTGACTTTAAACATGGATGCTAGGGTGGCCAAAGCATCAGCCAGGTTGTTCTCTTCCCGTGAGATATGGTCGAAAGTGATTTCCTTGAAGTAAGGAATCAACTTCATCACATGCTCTCTATAGGGGATCAGATTTGGGTGGCGAGTCTCCCAATCTCCGTTAATCCTAAAAATCACGAGTGCAGAGTCTCCATACACTTTCAGATGCTTAATTCGCAAATCAATCGCCGCCTCGATACCAAAGATACAAGCCTCATACTCAGCCATGTTATTGGTGCAATCAAAGCAGATTTGAGCTGCTGTGAACGGGATATGATGACCGTCCGGAGTAGTGATTACTGCACCAACACCATTGCCTAATGCGTTGGAGGCTCCATCAAAGACCAAAGACCATTTGGATCCTGGGTCGGGTCCCTCGTCTGGACCTGGGATGTTACAATCCCGAATGTACATTATATCCTCATCAGGAAATTCAAACCTCATCGGCTGATAATCGTCCACTGGCTGGTGGGCAACATTGTCTGCCAACACACTACTCTTGATAGCCTTCTGTGTAGTATATTGGATGTCGTACTCTATTAAAATCATTTTCCACCTGGCGATTCAGCCTGTCAATGCTGGCTTCTCGAAGATTTACTTGATCGGATCCATCCTGGATATCAACAAGGTTGTGTGGGTCAACATATACTGCCTTAGTCGGCGAGCAGCCCACGCTAAAGCACAACAAGTTTTCTCGAGCAGTGAGTATTTTGTTTCACAGTCGGTAAACTTTTTGCTTAGGTAGTATATTGCATGCTCTTTTCGACCAGACACGTCATGTTGGCACAACACGTACCCCATCGAGCTTTCAAGCACTGTCAAATACATGATTAACAGCCTACCCTCCATGGGAGGCATGAGAATCGGAGGTTCCTGCAAATACTCTTTTATCTTGTCGAATGCGACTTGACAATCGTCATTCCACCTGACCATCTGATCCTTTTTAAGCAACTTGAAGATAGGTTCGCATGTGGCAGTCATGTGAGAGATGAATCTAGAGATGTAGTTTAACCTCCCTAGAAAGCCACTGACCTCTTTTTCAGTTCTTGGTTCAAGCATTTCTTGAATTTCTTTTACTTTAGCAGGATCAACCTCGATGCCTCTTTCGCTTACAACAAAGCCTAGCAGCTTGCCAGATCGTACGCCGAATGTACATTTGTTCGGATTCAGCCTCAGTCTGAATTTCCTCAATCGATCAAACAGCTTCTGTAGGTGTACCAGGTGCTCTTCTTCGTCCTGAGATTTTGCGATCATGTCGTCGACATATACTTCAATCTCTTTGTGGATCATATCATGAAAAAGAGTTACCATTGCACGCTGGTAAGTTGCCCCGGCGTTCTTTAATCCAAAAGGCATCACCTTGTAATAGAATGTTCCCCATGGGGTGATGAAAGTTGTTTTAGCCATGTCTTCCGGTGCCATCTTGATCTGATTATACCCGGAAAAGCCATCCATGAACGAAAACACCTTTGCATGAGCTGTATTGTCCACCAATATGTCAATATGGGGAAGCGGAAAGTCGTCTTTAGGACTGGCTCTACTCAGATCCCTGTAATCCACACACATTCTAACCTTTCCGTCCTTCTTGGGCATAGGAAAAATGTTGGCAACCCATGGGGGATAAGAAATGACCTTCAGAAAGCCTGCATCAAGCTATTTCTGGACTTCCTCTTCGATCTTCTTAGACATCTCGGGATGAGTTCTTCGAAGTTTCTGCTTGACAGGAGGACACTCCTCTTTCAAAGGCAACTTGTGCACCACAATGTCGGTATCCAACCCAGGCATGTCTTCATAAGACCAGGCGAAGATATCAGAATACTCTTGGAGTAGTTCAATCAATCTCTGTTTCACGCTGCCTCCTAAAGCGGCCCCGATTTTAACCTCTCTGATCACATCAGGATTGCCCAGATTCACTTTCTCAATCTCCTCCTGATGCGGCTGGATGACCTTTTCCTCTTGTTCTAACATTCTTGCTATCTCTTTAGGGAGCTCACAATCCTCCTCACCTTCTTCTTCGGCTTGGTTGATCGGATTATCGAAGTCATAAAGAGTGATAGCAGAGTCGTTATCAAAGGGATCTATTAGGAGTGTGGGATTATATCTGCATGATTGATTTTAATGCCTAATTTAGTTTTTTTAGATCATAAAAGAAAAATAAAGCATTTCCGTTTTGCGTTTTAAAATTATGATGTAAAATTGAAGGAAAAGGAACAAAACATTTGAATGAAAAGACGTTCTTTATTTCCATGATAAAAATGTTGCATATGCAAACAAGGTGGCCCTACATATGATTCACTGTGCCTTGGGCAGAACACATGAATTGTTGCATGATAACAGAAAACAAAAGAAAATTACTCTTCGGCCATCGTGACTGGGACGCAGTCTTCCGAGGTCCAGTTGTTGAGCTCCATGCCAGGGACACTGGGACGAATCCACTTATCAACATCCAACTCATTATCAGAATCATCCACGGCGTTTGCTTTCCCGGAACCGATGCCAGCACTGGAGAACTTCACAGGAGTAGCCAAGTCGGGTGTTTTCAGAATCTGACGGTGCAGGACAGGGTCAAAACTCAACCCAAACTTGTTGAACTTCGGTGCTACCTCCACCACACGGCCCCAACCTTCAGGGCGTCCAACCTCGACCAAAGCTTTTGCATCTTTCAAAGATGCCATGGAAGATTCAGGTTTATCTTTCTTGACCTCCTTCTGCTGAGGGGTCTTCAGCATGTGCACCGTCTCAAAGCCTTGAAACGGGGTCTCATGAATCTCGCCCTTTCGGATCTGATCAAATTGCAAATGGCCATCATCAATCAAACGTTGAATACCAGCTTTCAAATTTGCACAACCATTTGAACAGTGTTCACACCTATCACAGCCCACTCTCGATCCGTTCACCGTATCGGACCATCTCAGCAAAGCTTGCAGAAGTACTGCATGCAACATAATAATGTCTAGACAGAGTGCTGGTGAACATATCAATCATCTCCCGCTCGACCATGGGTGGCTGAACTCTACCACCAAGTTCTCTCCACTTCTGAGCATATTCTTTGAATGTTTGGCCCGATTTCTGAGACAAACCCAAAAGTTGCGTACGATTGGGAGCCATATCAATGTTGAACTGATACTACTGAAGGAAAGCATTCACAAGATCGCGCCATGTCCTGATATGGCCTCATTCCAGATGCATATACCACTCTAGAGATGCCCCAGTAAGACTCTCTTGGAAAAAGTGCATAAGCAATCTCTCATCTTCAATATAAACCGCCATCTTGCGGAAATATGCAGTGATATGAGTTTTGGGACAAGTTGCTCCATTGTACTTGTCAAACACTGGCACTTTGAATTTCGGGGGAAGCCTCACTCGAGGTGCCAATCCCAAATCAGATAGATCCAGCCCAGACAACTTCTGACCCTCAACAGCTTTCAACCGCTCTTCAAGCAAACGGTATTTGTGGTCGTCTGTGGGGAAGTCAACTTCACTACCATTCACAGAATAAGCTTCATCCTGCTGATCAAAGTCGGCACCCTGAGAACGAGGACGACCCCGAATACGATGCCCTTGCATCCCATCATCAAAGAAAAAATTGTCCCTGAGGTGGAGTAGGTGGTGGAGGAGGAAACTAACCAGTAACGTGTACACCTGTACCACGAAGGTGGTCGTTGACACCCAAATCAACAATGTTTGCTTCAACATGGGGTTGACCCACAGAAGCATCATCAAACTGGTTGCGTCGGCCATCCTCTGAACGAGTCCTCTCAACCAAAGCCCTCAGCTCTTGCTGACCCTGATTCATATTGGTGATGACTTCCATGAACTGAGCCATCTGCGCGTCCATCTGCGCTTTCATCACGGCCATGTCTGCCTGAAGTTGTTCCATCTGTCATTTCTCGTTGCTCCGAGTCGGGTAACGGTGGAAGTTTGCAATCTTTCTGCTAAATAAAAGAAGAAGCTGAGGATGAGAACCCCGGACAAAACCTGTTATGCATGGTATGTACATATATGGATGATATACATGTTATGTATGTAATGGCATATTTGAACATTTCCAGGACCCTCAACACTTTGACTCAAGTCTTAGGATTTAGCAAGATAATGAATACTGAAAAGTCTAATTATCATTAAATCAAAGAAGATTACAAGCATTTGAATCAACTGTTTTGCAAATCAAAGAGAAAGAAGTAATCCCATCAACATGCCTGATGGTGATTCCCACTCAAGACAAATAAAGCATAAATCTAGACATCAGACATAGGAAATCCCTCTGCCTCTGGTGCACCCGATTGAATCTTGAGACGTTCCAATTCTCCAACAGCAATGGATAATTGAGCTTCTTTCTCTTGAATACGGGATTCATACACCAACTTTTGATTATGCATTTGCTTCTTCAAGTCTTTGATTTGAGCCTTATGTTTCTTTTCCAAGCCGATGACAACATTTCGGTGCTCTTCCAGGGAAATAGAGAAATCTTCGACTCGGGACCTTTTCTTGGTTGAATCAGATGCTTCTCCTTTGAAATACTTGAGCTCATGAGCCAACTGGTTCTTTGTTTGAGTTGCAACAAGACAATTCATCGCTAATGTCTCCTTTTCTTCAAGCAAAAGGCGATTCTGAGCTAGCACCCGCTCATAATCTCCTTTAGAAACAACATCTGGAATTGGCTCTGGAGGATAAAAAGTTGCTGCTCCGGTAATGGAAGGCCACTGACGATCACTATTCTTGTCTTTGATCCATTGGATGTAAGAAGCATAGGTCGTGGGATCTTTCTTGCCAAAATATTGACCTCCTTCAAGAAGGATGCTTTTCCATGCTTGAACAACTCTAACCATCATACCGGTAACGTCAGGCACATTATAATATAGAGTTTCCCGCACAAAACTCACATCAGGAGGTCCAACCAAAGCATAACCCAACTGCCTCAAAGCAAGAGTCGGATTGTAATTGATGCATCCCCTTATGCCCATGAGAGGGACACTAGGAAAGTCTCTGCAACGGATGATAATTTTCTCACACTCTGTCTTGGTCATCTCGCGTCGACTCCAATTGATGTCGTGAGATGTGAGGCCCATCAACCTTGGAATCCACCTCATGGTATGCCGAGTGTCAACAAAAGCACCGTTTCGGGGAAGAAAACCCTGAAACCAATGGTATAACTCTTGCGTGACAATTTACAACTCCACCTTTGCCTTTGAAGCTTCTGGAATGAAGAGAATGATAAATGTGACACCCCGATTTAATTCGAATAATTAAATAATAAGGAATTTAATTATTTATTTAAATAAAGACTGAGGTATTAATATTTTCGGATTTAATTGGATTAATTGAAGAAAGAAAGGTTGGTGGTGTGAAGAGTAAATAGTGGGGGTGAGGAGTAAATCACTCTATTTTTACTAATTATTAATTATGTATTTTATTTGGAATAATAAAGGAGTATTAAAAGGAAAATAAAAAGGAAAAGAAGGAAAAGGAGTCTTTTTGGGAAAAAGTTATTTCACGTAGAATTGGAGAAGAGAAGAGAGGAAAAAGCCAACGCCGGAAATCGAAGATCATCGCGAGGTAAGGGGTGATTTCATTCAGTTATGATGCCTTATGGGTTTTGGGATACAATTGGATGATTGGGTATGTTAGGAAACTTAATTTAGATAATTCTAGGTTTGTAGGATTCATCCCTATTTGTGTCGGATTATGAGAATTGGAATCGTTAGTGTATTAAATGATTAATAAGAATGATGAAATCATGATATGTGTTGTTATAATGGTTGGATTTTGGTGTTTTGATGTTATAATTCGTATGGAAATGTTTGGAATTGAATTGGAATGCATAAGTCTTTATCGAAAATCGAAAATGGTTAGCGGTCGTGGGAACAGGTTCCACATGGGAGGAACGGGTTCCCAGTGTTCAAATTTCAAAACTGGGGAATTTTGCACTCAGGAACCGGTTCCTGTATATGTAGGAACCGGGTTCCCATACAAATTCCAGGAAGCGTGATTTTCAGACTTCACAGGAACCAGTTCCTATATATGTAGGAACCGGGTTCCATGTGTAATTTTTCAAAATACTCAAAACTTCAAAAATTCATATTTTCTAAACCGTAACTCCGATTCGAGTGCCGTTTTCGGAATTATTTCATAAATTAAAAATACTATCATTTAAAAAGAGAAAAATATTATTTTTCTAAAATTATTTTAAAAATAGTCGAGCTTCTGATTTTTGAAAAAGGTGGATAGTTGAGGACGATGAGAAATGGGATTGAATTGCCTGATTTGATGAATGAGTAATAATGCTTACAATGTTGTATTTTGATATTCATTATGATTGAACGTAATACATTGGTGATTGGCATTATGTGAATTGTATTGATATCATGTGTTGTTGTCGATGTTGTATATTCATGATGATTGTTGATCTCAGTTGTTATTGTTGTACATATTGGTGATAGTCTTACTAGTTGAAGGGTAAGCGTTTGACATAGTTCGCTTTGTGATAATTTATTTCATGATTATGTTGTTATCATGTGATACTCGTTGATGTTGGTATTATGTGGAATTATGTTGTGATCATATTAGTTGAATTGATGTTGCATGCTTTTATGGTGCATGCATAAGCATTGCTAATTGGTTCATTCCATTGTGCGGAATGGTGGCAGAGCCAATAGACTTACCAAGATTGAGGTAGTGAGGCTAGATTCTTGACCCAGTGTTATGGGCGAATCATGGATTCTTGACTCGATGTTACAGGCGAATCATGGATTTCATTGTCTTTCCACATGTAAGCGGGGTTGGTGAACTCGGTTCACGTTTTGGTACCACATGCATAGAGTCTGCATTGCATATGGGATTGTAACATGTTAGGATGGTTTCCAGTGTTGCAATTTCCATCGTTTATTATATTTACATGTTCATTGTGTGAGATGAATTTGTGAATTGACCATGACTATGTGTTTGGATAATGGACTAATGTATTCAATTATTCCGTTGTATTTAAAAACGTATAATGCATTTTATATTGGATATAAATCTCACCCTTACTTTGATGATTTTAGATTCAAAGTGATTAGCTGCTTGGATTTGGTGAGGATAGCTCTAGAGTTGAGTCAGTTAGTTAATCCGCGTGTCAGTGTCGTGCTCTGGTAGATGTAACACTGGGGAAACGTTTGTTTGAAATCCTTTAATGGATATCCTTAATGGTTTTGAATTATGTTTTGGTTTATTATCCTGGAATAACTATGAATGATGTTGGGTTGTTATGTTTCATTTCATTAAACATAACTTTAAGTACATTTTATTTAATGATTTATTCTTGATGAAAGCATGACAAGCTGTGTTGATTGATTTGAATTATTTAAATTGTGGCGCTCTTGATTTATGATTAAAAACTCGATTATTAAATTGTAAATCGCGGGTAATTAGAAGGGGTGTTACAATAAGCGTCTCCCAACAATGTCGGAGCAGGATTCAGTTGGATGAAAATGGAGATGGCGTTCATGTCAACAAATTTGGGCTCATTCAGGAATAGACACATCCCGTAGATATAACAGGCTAGAATGGCATTGAAGCCCTTCCAATCCTTCTTGTGACTTTGGCATTACCCTCCGGAGAAGCAAACCCAAATGAAAGCCTTTCATGGCACCCTTGCTTACGACATTGGCGGATACCACGATTTTACAAATGAGCAGCTTTGGCAATCGATCATCGACCGATCTCTCCATGGAGGCATGAAAAGGCACTTGATGCAGAATAGGAATGTCTAGGATATTAGAATACTCTTCCAATGTGGGCATCACCAAATAATCGGGGAATACAAAGCACCTCAACTCTCGGTCATTGAACTGGAAAAGGCACGGGCCGTCCTTCCATGTCGGTCAAAGGAGATTTCAACCATGTTAGAATTCTTCCATAGTCCCGGGTAAATGGGACAACACTCTCTGGTATAGACTTGCTAGCCATCAAAAGAAGATTCTCAAGAGCAGGAGTGGGAAATTTGTACCTTTGGATGGCGTCTCGATTGTTCTTCTTTTAGTATCCATCTTCCAAAACAACCCGACAACTAGACTCAAAGGTAAGAAATCACGGAAATAGCAAATATGCATGTTAGAAATATGCAAAAATTAAAATTTTCCATGAATGCAATGTTTTGAATCACATATCCTGTATAGCAGAACCACTACTGTACTAAACTCTCAAATGACTATAACAAAGTCTGAAACTTGTCACAACCAAGATATCACATAGGCGGATACGAATATCACGGGTTCAAAGGTCCGACATCAGCGGAATCCCAGAAAATACGAGAAAATACCGGAAAATACAGAAAATACCAAGTCACCATCAATAACCAAGTCACCGTGGTAGTCACCAATTACAGTAGTAGTGATATCCCACCCCAACTCACATGGTGTTTCTAGACTCAACAGGGGGTCCCTAATGATAGTTAGAGTCGACGATCCTTTATCGAGTACTTCGCTGACTACACAACAGGGTGTAGGGCGAAAGCACCGTCAATCGAACCTCGTATGAATTCGGTACTCCATGCCTCCTCACACGCACCACGGGATGCGGGATTCGACATGGACATCCATCTAGCCTGTGTGTCAATGGCCGGGGTAGTTAGCCTTTTACCTCAAGTAACACCCACCCGGATCAAGAGATAAACCGGCCCATGGGTCAGATCTGAGATATATGAGAGCAATAAATATGCCACATAGAATGCAATGCAAAGCATACGAAGGATGATAAAGTGATAAAGCGAGATAAACACAATAGACATGAAAAAGCTAAGATCAACTCACGATCGGACCAACGAGATTCAGGTTCGATCCCAGATCGCCGGTGAAAACACCGCGAAACCTCAGACATGATAGCGGAGTATCAAATAGAGTCGCCATCGAGCGTCTTTTATCTCACGAGGAGAAAGGAAAGCGTCGAGTAAACACGAGGGAGAAATCTCGGTCCTATGACCGTGAAAATCGAGAGAATCTAGGTAAGGGTTAGTTCTGCGAGAAAGGATTAGCACCCGTAGTATTCTCGGTATCCACTTTCTATTTCTAGCTAAGCGATTGTGTTATATCTATGCTTAATTGCTATCATGCATGCAAAGAAAAGAAAATAAGAAACCACGGGAAAAGAAGTATTTACAAAGTTTGCTCGATCGAGCCCCGTGACAAGATGCCTACGTATTCCCACGTGCAATGGGAAAGTCAGAGCGTCGTAGTTCGGCTCACTTGTTTTGGTGTGTTTTGTGTTTTTTACTTGTGAAAAGGTTTTAAACACAAAAGAAAAGAAAGCGTAAAGCGAAAAAGTTTGTGTTGGTTGGTTGTTTTTACCTTGAAAAAAAGGAATTCAAACCATTATTAAGTGTTTTGTTTTTGGAAGGAAAAGAAAAACAAGCTTTAGTTTTATTACACGCAACATGCAAAAGAAACTAGCAAAGCAAGGGAGTCATATGGTTTAAGATGCAAGGGAATCTCTACCTATGTTGACATGCAGAGGATGTGGATCCTAATGTCTAGGCTAAAGAACCAATCTAACCAAGCTCTTGGGAAAAAGCAGACAAACAAACAAATATGCACGAGATCACAAGTAGAATTGCCCTAAGCGGGTCTTTAAATAAACCGGAGGGTTCTGAACATGCTCTAACTGGAAGCCCCATCATGCATCTCTATTCCTACTTCTCATGGCAAAAGAAAGCTGTAAAGCCCTACTTCTCATGATATCTACGAAAGTTGTAAGAGAATGCGATAAATAGTGTAGAAACTACCGAACAAATATAGAATCTGAAGAGCACTGCGAGCTAATGAAATACTCCGGAAAACTTCAAGTACTGCAGTCATGCAATAAAAGTAAACTGGTGAGAATCGCTCAAAAGCATCGAAACAAGCGGAATACGTGTCGATACGCATCCGGAACGACAATGCCTGCAAGAATGGATAAGGCAAAGAAAACAAGCTAGAAATGATGTACACGTGGGTGTACAAACTCAACCAAAACCTGCAAGAAGGGAGTTAGACCCAAAAAGCAAATAAAGGAAAAGTGTGCGAATATTGAAGAAACGAGCCGCGTGTGCATGCGTCGCATGTCCCTGCAGAAAATGGAGTACAAACAACAGCCAAGCATAGCTAGGGTGACTGCTGTTCATCATCAGAATCGGAAAAATCAGAAAAAGTAAACTAGAGGACTGCGCTAAGCCCGGTTTTTCGCGCTAAGCGCGACCTGTAACCCAAAAATCCAGAATGTTTGGCGCTTAGCGCGCTCTGGACCGCGCTAAGCGCGACCTGCAACCTGCAGAAAAATCAGTTTTGCACCAGGCCACCTGTTTGTGATGTTTCCGTGCCAAAATTGAACCCGTAATGTTAGGCCATAACCAGCAACAAATAAGAGCGAAATGAACATGCATGGAACGCGAATCGGACGATAAAACCAATGTTCAAATACATGTAAAGATGCATGAACATGTGAGGAATGCAAATCGAACCGATAAAACCAATGTTCAAATACATGTAAAGATGCATGATGTCATACCCCAAAATTTGCCCTCATGTTTCTCAAGACATTCCATACATCCATGCTCAAGGATTCCTCAAGAGTTGATCAGACAAACTCTCTCCTAGACAATCAACCCAAACTAGGGTTTGGCATTTCTCAGATCAAGATGGACTTCCAACATCTCCAATGGTCATCATGCCTCCTCATATGCTTCAAAGAATCTCCATGTCAAGTTTCAAGCCTCACAAGTCAAGTTTCCTCAGACAATTGCTCAGATGGCTGAAAATCAGTTGTATTGGACAAAAAGTCAACTGTGGTCAACATACAGTCAAACTTCTTGATTTTTGGTCAACATCCTCATTTTGAAGTCACATTCATCATTTGATCAAGGTTGATCATGATTCATCAAGAAAACTCAAGATTTGCTCAAAAGTCAACTTTCCAAATTAGGGTTTCTTGAGGAAAAGTCAACCAAACTTTGACTGATCATAACTTCCTCATAATTTCTCAGAAATTTTTCCACCACCTCTTGTTTTGAAGGAAATTCAAGTCTCTACAACTTCATGTCTCACAAGAATGTCCAAAAAATGCTTCATTTGAGAGGTATAGCTCAAAACATTCTGAGGTCCTTTTCAAAGTCAACAAACAGTCAACTTTTTGTTTTGAAGATATATTGAGCATGGTAACTCTAATTGAGATGAAACCAAAGATGTTGTTTAGAGGACTCTTAGAGCTTTCCAAAAAGTCCAAGAACTCTCAAAAATGTGGAAAATTGAGCAAGATACACTATCCAGAAGTTGGGCAATTTTGGACAATTGCACAAAAGGACATTTTGGTCAAAATGCAAAATTTTCCAAATGGGCCTATAATATTTTGATCCAAACTTGTTCATGACATTATTTGTGACCCATAAATGCTTGGCCATGGCAATTTTCTATTTTATTAATTTATTTTTGAATTTTAGAACATTTAATTCAAAATTAAATTATATAAAATATGAAAATAATATATTTTTCAAAAGGTGATTTTATACCAAACTTGAGGTCCAAGGAAGCCCAAAATACTTGCAAATTCGTGCTTGATTATGCATTGAAGAGAAATCAAATTTCTTTCAAAAATTTGATTTTTATTTGAAAAATATTGAATGCTCCAAATCAAATCTTTTTGCTTGTTTTTCCTCTCAAATTCTTCTATAAATACCAAGCATTATGCACGGCCAAACACGAAACCCTAGCCCATACACAACCCTTATTTTGCCAAATTGTTTTTGTTTGCATATTTGAACTCGGGACATCCATTAGAGTGCATTTGAACCATTACATGTAAGCTTGCCGTCCGAATTCCTATTGCCATTGTTAGGGTTCAAAGAATGGTTTGAATCGAACCAGTCGCTACAGGCACTTTCAATCGGCCGACACCACCATCGTGTTGCCCTCGATTTAGGGGTAGGGTACTCTTTTCCTTTTATTTTGCTTATTTGGGTTTGGATTTCTTGGCCGGAGAAGGCAAGGAGCTAGGGCTCCAGGTCGACGGTTGACCGTGAGAAGCTAGCGTGTACGATGGCGCGTCTGATTAGTCCACTCATTTACAATCCGGACCAGCGTGTTGGTGTGCTTTGTGTTATATCCATGACACGTTTACATTCATAAACAATTAATTCCGACTTTTCAAACACCAATTGCAACATGGCAGATGGTTAAGGCTTGGGATGGAGGAGATTCTCTCAAAGGTTGTGGGTTCGAACCGACTGGACCAGATTTGTTTTCTTTTACAAACTTCACTCTTTTCATATTTTCTATTTTCTTATTTATTTAATATTTTGCATCAATTTTAATTCTTTTCAATATTTTTATTCATGCATTAAAAATCATCAAAATATTTTCCTTTTACATTTATTTTCATAAAATACTTATTTAATTTATAAAATTAAAAATATTATTTTGCATGCATATTTAATTTTATTCATAATTTATCATTTAAATCACTTTTAATTAGTTTTTAATTATTAAATTGCATCCAAAAATCCCAAAAATTATTTTGGCATATTAATGTTATTTCAGTATGCCATATTTTTCTCATTTAAAAATTTGCATTTTCTAACATTTTCTCTTATTCGATTTCCTCGTATTTTAGATTTCTCATCCTTTTCGGGTTATCTCGTTTGAGACGATTTTCTTTATCATTTCTTTTTCCAATAATGTAATTGTTCATGGGATGTAATAGTTTTAATTAGGCTTTTATTTTCCGCACTTTTCAATTATGTATACGCCCAAAGCCATGTAATAGCGTGGGATTTATCTTTCCGCATCTTTACATTCCCACATTTTAATTTCCGCACCCTATAAACATTAGTAATTAGGCGTGTATGGCAAGATAAAATCAACATAGCTCATTCTAATTCCAAGATAACATATCTGAATTTGACACACTCTTTTCACACATGCACCCCTTAGGGTAATTCTCTCGTTGCCTTCGAATACAAATGGTCATGTCCTCGAGCGTAGAGGTATTCTAGCACCGTTGCCTTCAAAACAAATCATCATAGTCCCTTCGATACAAGATCATAGACCCACGATGTCGCCTCCGAATACATGATCTTGACCCTCGATTGTCGCCTACGAAAATGATGATAGTCCTTCGAATGTGCTAGGATACTTCTTACAAGTTGCCTTCTATGACCATCCGATGTCCTTGAATGTCCGCTTACATCCAGAATGGAGTTACCTACCAACTAATGGTATGGATAACGCTATTCTAAAGGAGCGTAAAATAACAAAAACGACCATTACGAGTAGGTAATAAGACTTTTAGTTGCTTGCTCAAATCAAATACTTTTTACACCACACACTTTTGTCAAAGTTCAAACTCTTTTCAAAACGAAACATTTCCGAACACTTTGTATACATTCCTACATGAATCATTACAAAATCAAAGCGAAATGCCTTTTTCAAAACATTTTTCAAACACACAGAAAGCACAAGTTTTTTAAAGTGATCTAAGAGCAACTAAGAGCCCGTAATAACTACGGATGGAAAGGGGTGCTAATACCTTCCCTTTTCATAACCTTCTCCCTTACTCAGAATCTAACGAAGGTCTTTTTCTGTACTTTTACCTTCCCTTAATTGGATAAAACTAAAAGTCGGTGGCGACTCTTGCTATCCGCACATTTGCGATACAAAAATCTACAAAGTCAGTTCACCGTATTACACATGAACATGTGAGGAATGCAAACCAAATCGATAAAACCAATGTTCAAATACATGTAAGAATGCATGAACATGCGAGGAATGCAAATCGAATCGATAAAACCAATGTTCACATACATGTAAGAATGCATGAACATGCGAGGAATGCAAATCGAATCGATAAAACCAATATTCAAATACATATAAAGATGCACGAACATGCGAGGAATGCAAATCGAATCGATAAAACCAATGTTCAAATGATAAGTGAAATGTATGAACACGCAAGGAATGCAAATCAAAATGATAATTCCAATATTCAAATAACAAGTGAAATGTGTGAACATGCAAAGAATGCAAATCAAAATGATAATTCCAATGTTCATTGTGTGGTGATGCAAGTTATCCATGACATTTTGAGGTTTTCTTACAAAGAATCTTAGTCATGCATTGACACAAACACTTGGAGTGGACATGCAACAAGTTTTTGCACAATGCACTAAATGCTTGGGTACCTACATGTTGAATGCAAGTTATGCTTCAAATCATCATGATACAATGAAATTGATCAAGCTAAATACTCACCAATGCATGAACATGCAATGAATGATGCAAAGTGTGGGAGTTCATGTCTTATGAGCAAGGGAAGAGCAAGTGTACAAGTATATACATGCTATTCATAAGAAAATTCAAACTCCGACGCGAATAAGGAGGCAAAACTCAATTCAAATCAAAGAATTCAAGAGAACAAGTTCAAGACCTAGAATCTACATTGAATTTGCATGCAATTTTATTATTCAATTTCAAGAAAAAGCTGAAAATCAAAACAGCTTAAAATAAGTGCTTATTTGAACCTAACACTTACTTGCACTTGAAGTTTGAGTCAAATGGAAGAGGAATTCCTTGTGCTCTTCAAAGAAAATACCAAATCAATGATGAATTGTGGATAATCTTGAATTAAGCTTAGATCCTTGAAGAAAAGCTTGAAATTCAATGGAAAATTGAAGAGGAAGAAGAAATCCTTAGATCTTGAAATTGAGAAGAAGATCAAGAGAATCGGATCCTTCCATGTCAAATCTTGGCAGAAGAAGGAGAGGATGCTATAGATTGAAGTAGAAGAGGTTGCGATGGAGAAAAATCAAGAATTTTCAGGTCGGCTTAGCAGGTCGGCTTAGCCTTGTCTGTGAAAAAGCGGTGGTGCACGGAGGTCCGGTGGCGGCCTGTGGTGGTTGCTTGGAGGGAAAGTTGAAGTTTGTACTTTTTGAGTTTTTTTTTTGGAATTGGGGAGAATTGGATTGTTTGTAGTAGTGGAAAATTAAGCAAATGAATGTGTCCCCCCTGATTTGTGAAGAGGAAAATCTATTTATAGCTTTGGATCCATAATCAACAAGCTAATTATGATTATCCGAATAATTTTCGTAATTAATTCGAAACAGCCAAATCTGTGCGAAATTCGGAGTCGGAATGTAAACGAAAAGTGTCCGGGATGCGATTTTTCTTGCGTGAGTCAAAACCCCGACTTGATCCGATGAATGGTCAAGGAAATAGGAATTTTTGAAGTTTCAGCATCAACTTTGGACCACTGACACATGCAGAAATTTTGTTTGCGCTCTGTGGAGAAAATGCCTCGGACGAGGATCTTCTGATAAAAATTTGCACATGAGTATTTCTGGGATATTTGAAGCTAACGAAATTTGTGAACTTTTGACACTGGTCTCATCCCATTTCGATGAAAATCGAGTGAGATATGACTTTTTGAACTTTGCGTATCAGATGAAAATTGCTCGGTTCAGCTCAAAATCAACCTCAGAGAATAAAATTCTGGCACTGATCGGTGAGGAATCAGCTCTCTAGTTGCAAATTAGAATTGTAGAGGACTTTGATACGGAATTTTAGAAATTGGTCCTGCTCCATTCCGAGTTTCGGGCTAAGAACTAGAGACCTTTTAGTGGACAGAACGCACGGTTCAGCACTAAAATTCAGCTTGGTCTACTGGGGAAATGACTCTTCTGAGAGCCCTCCTCACAAAATTTGTTCTCGACCTTCAAACGGAATTCGTAGGTAATATTAAGAGGGAAGCATGATCGAAAATCAACAGAAAATACCCAGGGTGAGAGATCGCATACAGAGTACACAAAATCTTGAAACCCAAAATCCACTTTATTGAGAAATGAACTCTTTTTTAGTGCCATTCGAAATACCGTGAATATGATACTCCTAATGACAAATGCTATGTATGATATGACATGTGTGTTTTATGCTATGGAATTATAAGCGAGCTTGAGAAAAGAAGAGTAAATTTTGGGTACAACAAAACATATCGCGAAAACCTGAATGGGATAAGACACGGTCTTGCGACCGAGAGATAGGGTAAGGGAGTCTATTACACGAAGGGAAGGTATTAGCACCTCACACGCCCATTGTACTCTACGGTATCCACTTCTATTTTCTATCTAATGGGTGTGTTTATATCTATTTCTTGCTTAATTGCTATATCTGTATGCTAAAAGAGAATGTATGTGAAAGAAAAGAAAATAAAGAAAACACGAGGAAAAGAAGGAAGTATTTACAAAGTTTTCTCGATCTAGCCCGTGATAAGATGCCTATGTATTCCCTTGTGCAATGGGAAAGTGAGGCGTTGTAGTTCGGTTCACATGTTTTGGTGGGTTTGTGTTATTTACTTATGAAAAGGTTTTAAACACAAAAAGAAAATCGCGTGAGCGAGAAAAAGTTTGTCTTGGTTGGTTGTTTTTACCTTTGAAAAAGGAGTTTGAACCATTATTAAGTGTTTTGATTCTTTAAAAGAAAAGAAAAAAAGTTTTAGTTTTATTACATGCAAGGATGCAAAAGAAACTAGAAAACAAGAAAGGGAAACTAACTAGTTCTACCCCTAATGTTATCATGCATGGATTGCTACCTAAAGTCTACCTCGAATCGCAACCTAAGATAGAGTCCAGAGAATCCTAAAGGAACATGGGAAAGGTTTACAACCTAAATCTATGTCTATCTCGAATCGCTACCTAAGGTAGAGTCGAAGATGACAAAAGGGAGGAAATAAAGGTTTACAACCTAAATCTATGTCCATCTCGAGTTGCTACCTAAGATAGAGTCAAAGATGACAAAAGGGATTAAGCAAACAAGTGCTTTGGTAGAAGCACACAAACAATGCAATGCGCAAACAAATGTCAAACAATTGCAGGCATATCCTACGAAGCAAATGATGCGAGTTATGTAGTAAATGCGAACCCTAGGAATGAGTGGAGAGTCCGAATAGGGAACTATGACCACTTTTTTATTGACTCGATAAAGGAATAGTAACACGATTCGCGTGTACCATACAAGACACAAACTAGAACTGTGAGGGACGACTATCGACCCTTTCCACTTGCCCCATATATCATGACTCGATAGCAGGTAAAATAACAACGTGGGTCTTTGCGTAGTGGTGCCACGTCAGGTTTCCTAACCACTTGACCTATGCAAGCACAAATATAAACACTTACCGAGAATCGCCTCCCTATGCACGGATGAGGACTTTAAACAAACCAAACACAATTAGCACACAAAATGTAGAATCGCCCTAAACGGGTCTTTAAATAAACCAGAGGGGTTCCTGAACATGCTCCAACTACGGAAGCCCCATCATGCATCTTTATTCCTACTTCTCATGGAAAGGAAAGCGGTAAAACCCTACTTCTCATGCTCTATAGAAAAGCGGTAAAAGCATGCGATAAAAAAAGGTATAGAAAATACCAAACAGATAATAGATCCGAAGAGCACTGCAAGCTAAAATACTCCGGAAAACTTCAAGTAAGCTGCCATCAACAAAGCAATAATCAGAAATAGCTCGATCAATACAATCCACAAAGTGATATCGTTCCATATGTGTATGTAGCATACACGTCCTCACAACAATTGGAGCACCTGCACAAAGGTACATATCCAGACAAAATAACAGAATATATGTTTCTCATAATATGAGAAAACACAAAGCAAAGTGCGTTTAAAACGCAAGCAGAACCACGGGAGAAGTGTTAACCATGAGAGAAGTGGTATGTTAGTGTACCAATATTAGGTACCTAACCAAAATATCCTCAATTTACCTTGCACAAGTCAACAAACACGTCACAAATAACAAGGAGGCAGGAAGATAATGGCATACTCACATCACAAGTCAAAATATGATCCAAATGCGAAGAAATGGAATGTGAACATGCATAGAAACATAAGAATGGAATATCGGGAAGCCACGCACATATAATGCAAAATAACCCATGAACGATATCAAAATCGAACTAAATCTATCACAATAGTCCTCAAATGCAATGCTAAACACAACTAGAGATCAAGAGAATTGGAAACCAAAAGTCTACACAAGAATGGCCTAAAATGCATTACTCACAAGGAAATCAAGGCATGAAGTGTAACTTCCTAATAGGGGCAGAAACTAAATATCATGATGCTTACCTAAGCATCTCTAAAAAATAGAGGAAAAGATTGCAAACAAACATGCAAGAGGAGCCTAGAAGAGATATACAAGTGTTAAACTAGTTCCTAAGAATCGAACTACTAATGGCTATCTTTGAAGTTCTATTTACAACACAAAGGTAAGGTTTAAATTTACCTACAATTAAATTGGGAAAAATGTCCTAAAGTTTCTAAGAAACACATGGCATTATGCTCCTACAATTAGTCGATTCAAATGAGAAAGGAAAAACATGCTTTTAAACAACACAAACTAATCGAAACTTGGAAATTGAGTAAGTATTGAATCAAATTAGGTATGTAATTCTACAAGTCAGTAGCTAAATCAAATTGAATGGTCTCACACAAATTGTACAAGAAAAATCATGATCAAAACAAAACTATGCACAAAATTAAGACAAAACGATCAATCGTCGCTCTAAGGGTTAGTTGTCATGGTATCCTAATCATATGACTCGATTATGGGTTCTAAATCAATGTAAAAACTACCTAAGCATGTCAAAATGTTAATCAAGTAGTTAGTCAAGGGTTAGAACAAACATTAGACATTATATGCAAAGAAATTAATTTTAACTAGATGAACTAGTAAACAATTATACATTCTTACGTGATACAAAAGAAAAATCGGATGAAGACCTAAAGAGATCAAACAAATTATGAGAAAAATATGTAAGTACTCCTAACATCTAATAGAACCAAAATGTAATTTTAGGAATTTTTATTGTTAAGAAATGATTAAAAATCGCATCAAAATACGAAGTGTTATGGGAAAAATCGTCTCTAAACATGTTATCGAAAACAATTAAAACGAGATTGAAAATCAATTACAAAAAATCCCAAAAAAAAATGTGATAAAACTCTAAAAGTCCTAAAGTATCAAGAACCTATTTATTCAGATTTTTATTGTCGAGAAACGATCGAAAACCACATCGAAATGTACACAGTATTCACGGAAAAATTGTTTCTAAACGTATTGTCAAAAATTGATAAAAAAAACTAATGGAAATTAATTGTTAAAAAATATCAAAAATATCAAAAATATCAAAAATATCAAAAATTCACAGTATGTCAGGAACCTATTTTTATATATTTTTTACATGTCGAAATAATCGAAATTACAAGCTAAATCGAACATGTATCAAAGTTTGTTTGCAAGGAAATATGGGGTGTAAAACTGAACTTCTAATTTGAACTAAATCTAGTTATAACAGCAGAACTGGGCTTACGCAGGGGGTGTAGCACGAGTTCTCTAGGCCCAATCTTCCAAGCTACAGTAAGTCCATTTGTTTCAACCAAAATAAAAATAAGCATAAAAAAACCAGATTATCCATTTGAACATTATGTCACGTTATTTATTTGTTGCATTATTTTTTATGTAGTGCATTATTTACCATCAATTGGTCAACATTATTACTAAAGTCATCAGGAAAAAAAGAAAAAGAAAAAGAAATAATAGGACACTTGGTGAAACCTGATTGGCGGACGGAGAGATTCACATGCACCATTGAGAGAATGACACGACCAGAGTTTGCAAGAATGGCCGCCGGAACTTCGTTTTCCGGTCATTTTCACCGAGGACTCCGACGACGTTGAAAATGGCTGCTCTAGGCTGAAACGCACCCCGACTGTCACCACTACGCTCGAAATTTCAAGGCAATCACGAATCCGACGTCTAAATTGCCATTAGAGCATTTGAAAATGAGATCCGAAGAAAGTTCATAGATTCATCAAATGATATTCAACAATATATGGCTTCCATGCTAACCAACGAATCAAATTTCTTAAAGAAAGCTCCAGATGCAACATTCAACAGGATTCTACCATGAAAATTAAGAAAACTCTATTAACAAAATCGATGACGATTCCTGACAACGCCCGGTTAGCCTACGTGCGTTGAAGATTCTTGAGGTTGAAGATGACAGAAAGAGAGGATGAGGTTGTTGAGTGATGCTGGTAATGGCAGTGGCAGTCGAGATGAGAGAAAGAGAAGGAGTTTGCAATGGCGGTGAATGGTTACGGCGTGGGAGCTATCTTTTTTGTTATCCTATTCAAGCAAGAGAGAGAAGAGTCCAACAAGATGAACGTGGTGGATGAGGATGGTAGTTATGGCGGTTAGGAAGTTGTTAGAGAAGAATGAGAGAGAGAATTGGTTTGTTGCGGTTCTGTTTCCGTTTGTTAGGGAGAAAAGGAAGATGAAGGTAGCAATGAAAGAGAGATTTTGGTTTTTTTCTCGTTGTTTATGGAAGAGATCAGAGGTAAGAGGTTATTACCGTGAATGTATTGAAGATGAGAATAAGAGAGAGGTTTCGTTACATGGCTGGGGAGTGAGTGCAGAATCGTCTTTTGGGTGAGTATGATGTGCTGACAATTTTTTTTATGGAGCCGTTAGGGAGAGAGATCCAGAGAGAGTGAGATTGAGATGGTGAGAGTTGTTGTTATTCTCCGTAACCTCTTTCCCTCATGCATGCCTCTATCAGAATGTTTGGCCAAATGAAGTAAATAACATGTGCTTGCTATGAAAATACGACACTAAATCCATGACCGAATACTCGACTTTGTAGCCCAATAACTTCGAATATAAGATCCCTCGAGCCACGATTCAAAAATCAAAATTGTAGATAAGATTGGTATGAACAACTTTCATGTTGAAAGTTTTTCGATTCGAGACCCGTAACTCAATTTAAAATCGCCTCGAAGTTAAGAGTAAATACTTGATAAGATACCGGCAACATCGGCAAAAATCCACCAAGTGTTTTTCCACGACTTTAAGGACTTATATCTCTTGATTCGTGACCCGAATGGATTCGATTTCTTGAGACAAGTTTGAGATTTCCATGAAGTGAACAACTTTGTAGTTGAACATTTTCTGATACGGAGTCGATAGCCATGAGAAAATCGAACCTGAAGTCGTCAGCTTGACCATATTGGAAAATACTCATAATTTTCTATGTCGGATATTGAAACATGATAAATTCATAACTTTTGAGCTTCGTAAATTTCAATAAGATTCCCGAATGAACTCAATTTCTTCGGAAAAGTTATAGACTGCCATGAGATGAACAACTTTGTAGTTGAACGTTTTTCAATTCAGAGCCGATAACTAAGATAAAATCAAACCCGAAGTCGTCAGTCTGACCACATAAACAAACACTCTAAAAAATTCATGTGTTGAATATTGTAAATATGACAAACTCATAACTTCCAGGCTTTGTAACTTTTGCTGCGACGCCCGAAACGACATAATTCATGAACGAAACTTGTAGAGGACACGACAAACTTCAACTTTCATGTTTAATGTTTTTCCATGCAGCGATCGAATCGAAGAGAAAAATAGCCTTGAACATGCGTAAAACACCTGTTTGAATATTGTACACATAATTAATTCCTATTTTCCGACCTACATAACTTCCGACCAAGTCCCGAATGAATTCGTTTCCTTCAACAAAGTTATAGTATAGCTAGATGAACAAGTTTTCAGTTGAACAATTTCTGATTCAGAGCCACGAACAATATGAAAATCGAATCCGAAGTCATCGATCTGGCCATGTGAAAACTTCAGCAAAATTTCACCAATTGTTGGACTTTGCACACATGATGAATTTATAACTTCCGAGCCTTATAACGTTTGATCCGAGTCCCAAATGGATTCGATTTCTTCAGCAAAGTTGTAGATTGCTGCGAAATGAATAAATTTGATTTTGAAATCAACTCAAATCGATGCTTAGAATCTTGTGTAAAATACCTCTGAAGTCGGGTACTTGAGCATGTTAAAAAACACTCAAAATTTCATAGTGTAAACTTCAAAAGTTGTGAACTTCAAACTTCAGAATTTCATAACTCGAAATTCGGGCATTGTCAGAGAAATCCTCCCAAAGACAAATTGAAATACGAAATGTGCTCTTTCCAACAAGTACCAATTTGCAAAATTCCGACCACACACGAAAGAGATAGAGAGTCGACAACATGGCTCCGTGAACACAAAATGCTTAAAACAGAAAAATTTCTAAGTTTAAGATTACTTAAAATTCAAGAAACCTCATTTATATCCGATTCTTCCGACTTTTCTCAACAAATGATCACATTTTCTCAGATATCGACTTTTAACAATAATTTTGACCGAAAGTCCATATGGTTAAACTTTGACCTTTGTTCACTTTTCATCAAGCACACTCAAGCTTTTATCCAACTATTCTTGATTTTATGATGAATCGCATGGATCGATAAACCATATGTAGATACTTCAAGACTCATGGAAGACCATAGAATCATTTCGGGCTCAAATATTCGACCACAACACACTGTAGCTCGAAGCCCTTAATCGATATCTGCAGGATAGGAAATCAGAACTCCAAAACCTTGATTCTCGAGAGGTAATCATAAGCTTTTGGATGCACACATCTTGTATATTGAGATGACACTTGAAATAACGTAACCATAGATATTCAGCTTTCGAGAATCAAACTTCTTCTTCAGAATTGTGCACTCTCGCTCAATAAGAAAAATCAGATCCCACGGTTAATGCATGAATGATATATATGCAATGCACCTATTGATCAAGTGTAAGCCAATTATTTATTAAAAAATGAAGAGGACGAATTTTGGGGTACAACAATCGTGTTTGCCATCAAGGCCATATTAAATAGAGCAAAGCTCACATCATGTTGCCAATCAGGCCATCACAAAGTATGCAAATGCATGTGACTCAATAGGTGCAACGTTGTTCGCGTTAAAGGTGGCTGGAATCGAATCAATTCGAATCCTCGGCTCAGCGATTTACTCTTTTGATTTGTTTATAAAGATGCATGAGCATCAAGCTTTATTATTTTCAACACAAGAAATTATGATTTAATGATTATGAAAAGGGAAAATTAATACCCTCAATTGATTTTGATATGCGTAACGACTAGCACAAACTAGGCATAGCATTGGGAGATCCGGGTAAGGGGTTTGTTATATAAAGGGAATAGATGGAGCACCCTAAATATATATAGTTATCTATAGCTTTATATATGAATCGTTTGATATGTTTGTGTGTTTTAATTGCTATTTCTATGATTGGGAAAGTTTCTCCTTTGGGATTTTTAGAAGGAAGATTATGTGGGATCCTAGGTTTTGTTATTGTGCTGCATAATCAGATCATATGGGAATCGAGCATTTGTAGCTCGGATCTAAAGGGATCTATGGTTTGTTTGGTTTGAGGAGAAAGAAATTTGCTCGCCAGGATGAGACCTTGTGCCTCGTATTCTCAAGGGATGTTGAGAGCGTAAGAGAAATCGTAGTTCCCTTATGCTAGTGGAAAGCAGGGGATGTTAGTAAGAGCAGACAAATGTGATCTTAATGAAAATGTATCTAATCTATTTCATCACATACATTTTGAAAAGTTTGGTGATTAAAATCTTTCATCGTAAGTTATAGGTGTTTTGCTTGAGTGTACAAGCGTTACCACTTACATGTTTAAGAAAGATGTTTTGAAAAGATGATTGAATCTTTTAATTTTAAGTATTGGTGTTTTCTTGAGTGTACAAGCGTTACCACTTATGATTAAGAGATGTTTTTGTTTAAAAAGAGTTTGAAAAGTTTTAATTTGTATGTGATGTGCTAGATGAGATACTTCTTCCATAGAGATGATAAATGTCTAAATCTCGGGAGAAATTGATTGGATTAAGGGGATGCTTTTAAGAAGCCCATGGGTCCTTGTATTGTAAGCCAAGGGAGGCATTAGGGTCATCGAGGGTCATCGAGGTCCTTGTATGAAGCTCGAGAGAAGCTATAGGGTATGTGGCTTTGTGCATCCTTTTGGAATTTAAGAGCGAAATTATACTCTCGGGTTTCTTAGCGGGTGATTCTTTGTATTGGAAGCCCAATAGGAGTTGACCTTTCATTGTATATGAGGAGTTCTTCAAGCAGGGAGACCAGACTGGTTGAACTTATGTTATATGAAGCTAAGAGGAGGCTGAACTCGGTTGAAATGAGTTACCTTGTACAAAGCCCAAGAGAGGCTGTGAGGTAAGCTGTGAGACTATTGTTATGTTATTAGACAATTGTCTAAACAAGTGTGGGTGTGTGATATGTATTCACAGGAGTTTATGAAGGAAATATAAACAATGCATGATGTTTATTTACAAGAGTTTATGAAGGAAATATAAACAAGTGTACGTGAAGCGAGCGTTTAAAGCAGCGTAACTTGATTAGTTACAAGTTTGAATGTGTACAAGGAAATAAATATGTACACGAACGAGTATTTATGTACGAGGAGTTGTGGATGTACATAGGAGGGTTGGGACTTACACCGTGAGGGTGGCCCACTGATTTAAAAGCAGTTTCACCGGGAATATTGCTCCTTTTAATACCAATGGTATTCAGTGTATACACAAGCGAAGTGAAAACAAACGATCGAAGTTTGTCCGTACTTGAGTATTTACAAAAAGTATTTGTATTATGTACAGGTAAAAATTTGTATGTATATGAAAAGAATTGGACATGTACAAGGAAAATATGTATGTACATAAAGAATGTTGGGACTTACACCGTAAGGGAGGCCCATGATCGGTTAAGAACTTTGAGAGAAAACAAATTCGGTTTTATCGTTTAATCGGATCGATCATGGAAAAAGATGTAAGGTTTGATGAAAAAGTTTTGAAGAATGTTTTGAAAGTGTTTTTTAAAAGATGGCATTTACTTGTGAAAAGTTTTGAAAAGAATCGGGCTTCGAAAGTTTGAAAAAAAATCACCTTTAAAGGTGTTTTGAAAAGTACTCAAAAGTAACGTTTTCGGCTCGATCAAAATATAATCGGATGAAAGTTTTTCTGAAATTTTTTGACACTATCATAAAATAGATACATTAATTGACAAGTGTACAAAAAATCACCTCAAAATGAGGAGTTTGATTGGGTTTTGAAAAAGTCAAAGTTTGTAAAAAAATATGAATGAAAAATTAAAAAGTTTGGCAAAAGGTCCCAGGCTACTGAGACACAGGGACACATTAGGCAAGGCATGGCATGAGAGTCTTAAGTGAGGTGGCAGGCCGGGCGCAATACATCCGTGTATTGAAATCAATTAATGTTATAATATTATAAGCGGATATTTGAATTTTCAAAAAGCAGCGGCGCGGCATCTCGATCCTTGATCAATCCTTAAATCTTGGTTTCTTGATGAAATCAAAGATGTAAACTTCAAGCTTGCTCGTTTCAAGCCCAGGAACATGATGAGTGGTCTGCTTGCTGCGAAATAGCACGGAATGTTACGACCAAGTCGACCTGCATATAGCTCAAAGTGAAACTGGATTTTGATGTTAGAGCTGTTACAGGTTGATGTTAATGGTCTGCATCATCTCTATGATGTATGTTGATGATGTTTGGATGATCAAAACTCAAGTTGCTCGAGCCAATGTCCAAATTCGATAGTTATGGCAGTTTTGTCAAGTTTATGAACATGGAGTATAAAATCTGATATTTAGCTTTGCTTGTGTTGATTTTAAGTTTCAAACAAGTTCCATATTGATATTAAAACATGTTAGACACCAAATTACTCAAAGTTTTTCACTAGTTTTCAAAAATGCAAGATTTCTCAAAATACACTATGTTTCTTGAATTTTAAGAAAGAAGAGAGAAAGCATGTTCTTGCATGGATTTGGTGTGGTTTCAATTTGAAAACAAGACCTCTATTTATAGGTCACAAGTTCTGAAAGATAAGTGAGAAAGTTTGGCTTTGGTATTTACAACTTGCCTTAGAGGGCAGGGAAGTCATTTTTGCATTAAATGCAAAAGGAAGCTTCCTTTTAACCATGGTTAAATCTTACCTTGATCCTATCTTATTGTAATTACTCTCCCTCTGATATTTATCAGTCCTATCTCACTTGGCAAGGTGGCATGCTTCTAGAAAGAAAGAAAAACTCAAAATGACCTATAATTTTGAAAGTTTGTACTTGAAAATCAAGGATTTTGGAGCTCTATGTTTCAAAATCAACAGTATAGCTAGACTCCATGGATTTGAGAGTTTTTTGACATTTTGGAAAGCTTGTTTCAAAGGATACAACTTTCATGTTTTGAGTTTTTTCCAATTCAAAGTGGAACTATGTGAAAAACTGCCATGAAGTTTGGAAAAAGTATGAAATTTTAACACTTGAAAAATTTTCTAAGTGTTGAAAATTTTGACTTTTTGTTGACTTTTCCAAATTTCTTGATTTTTTATGATCATGATGGATTATTTGAATTATTTTGATGATTGAAAAAGTTTTGTCTTGAAAAAGTTGACCAAAAGTCAAAGTTTGACTTTTTCTGTGCAGATGAAATTTCATCAGATGTTTCAGAAATTGACTGATGAATCCTGTGAACTTTTGTGATGTTTTGAATCCAGAAATTAGGTCAACATGTTGTATCTAAGATATGAAGATCAATCTCCAATCAAAAAAGTCATTCATTGATCAAAATATCAGAGATTACTCATCCTCGATGAAAACCCTAATTGGTCGATCCTTGATAGATCAATGAGAAAAGTTGGATATCTGAAGATCAGAGGTTGATGATTTGATCAAGATAGATCAAATGAGGTGAGTAAAACTCAAACCCTAATTGCTTGCCTCTTGAATCCAATGAAAATTTGATGAAACCCTAATTTTGACCTGTGAAATCCACACCCGATTAATTATGTTACGGGTATTAAAGATGAAATGATGAAAATGTAAGGTGGTATATTAGGTCAAAATTGGGGTATGAATGATCTTGTATTTAAGTTTCTTCATCCTGAGATATGAAGATGAATATCTTCATTTTGATAGGTGTGAAGAGACTTAAATATCAGAATACGCAAATTTTGGACCTAAAATACCAAAAATGCGGAAAATGATTGTAAAAGATTCAACCGGGAGATATCAAAGATTGACATGACGGGGGAGAATTTGTGAGGATGACTCGATCTGTTTAAGAAAAGAGACTCATGTTTGTTGGGAATCATGCAATATGTCTCGCTGGGGAAAAAAAAAGATTCACAAAACATGTGAATATCTGTTTCGCTTTGGGAAACAAAGAGATTACCTTCTGTCAGCCTTGTGACAATGTTTAAGGTAAGCGAAGATGATATTACCAATTATCAGCCTTGTGATAGTTCATGGTAATGAATTTTGAAGATATTACCAATTATCAGTGAAGTGATAACTATAACAAGGTAATTCTTGAGAAAATTGTTGAGTATTCAGCCTTGTGAATAACAGACAAATGATGGAAACAGATCTCAAACGAGTTCTGAAGATATTACCAATTATCAGCGAAGTGATAACTATAACAAGGTAAATCTTGAGATGTATTACTGAGTATTCAGCCTTGTGAATAACAGTTAATAATGGAAACAGATCTCAAACGAGTTTCTATTTTCACGGATACAATCTTGCCGAGGATCTCTCTCTTGAGAAGATGCGGGCATTTTGATTGAAAGACACAGGTTTTCTTTTAGACAGAAAGACAACTACGGAGATTTCTTGAACTTTCATGATTTGAACTTGCCGAGAAGAACAATCTTTTTATGACAAGTTTAAAGATGAAAAGGAAATAAGCGGCTCGGATAGCGAGGCTATTGCTTATGTTTTGTTGGTTAGAGGCGAGGTTCTATCCAGAATGAGCGGAAAAAGCGGTCAATCAAGACATTGTCCTCAATGAGGAATGACCTCACCTGGGGAACAATAGAGAAAAATGTATTTTTCTGCTTGGGGATAACCTGCTGGAGAGATGACACATTCACATGAGTAAATGTAATCTAAATCAGTGATATGGAAACAAACATTGATGAATGCAGGAATGCATTAATGATGTTATGAGGTATGAATGATGAATGTCATGAATGTCATATGCATCTTGTGATACTTGACAAAGACAACAAAGAGGGTATTTGGGAAAAGGACTACGTCACAGTTCGAACAAATACTTAGCAAAGTCTGCAACAATGGCATAGACGTTTACTGATGAAGAATCTGAGTTGTATGCTTTAAATTTTCTGAAAAAGGCATTTCATTAGCAACCTTGTTGGAGATTCTTTTTGGATAAGAATACCTTCCTTTGGTGATCTCTTTGAGGAGAAAACTCATGTGATTGTTCTATCTTCGGAGATCGAAACACTTTATGGAAAATTGTTGAAGTTCTTTACGTATTCATAGTTCAAAGGAAAATTTAGCTTTTATTTCAAAATTTTGAAGTAAAAATTCATTTAAAACTTTTCGGTTTCAAAAGTGATTTTCCTGATAAAAGCGTTATTTTGCAAAACTGAATAAAGCAAGGATCGCAAACAAAAAGCACAAGGCTCAAATTTATTGATAGAATGGTAATCAGCCAAGGCGTGATTCCATGAGCTATTTACAAGAGTTGGAAATGATAATTTATTGGGAAAAGGCTACATTGAAAGCGAGATAACAGCTATTATCCTAACAACTTTGAATTCAGCTGTGCTTCTTGCTTGAGAAGATTTGATTGAAGATCCGTTGATGGAAATTTCTTGATTGATGATGGATGAATCTGATTACTTTGTCATTTTTTGTATCCTATTTTTCCTAGATCGCCTTTTCGGTTTTCAATCTATCGGATATTTTACATTGTCTCTAATTTTTTCCTGGACCGCCTTTTCAGGTTTTCAGTCCACCGAGACGCTCATTTTTGCCTAAGCCGCCCTTTTCGGGTTTTTGACTTACCGAGCTGTTCTTTCATTTTGTTTTTTTAGACAAAGTATTTCTTGACTGCATCGGCATTCACAGGATACGGCAGTTCATCACCGTCCATGGTTGTGAGAGTCATAGCACCGCCAGAAAAGCTTCTTTTGACGATGTATGGGCCTTCGTAATTAAGAGTCCATTTGCCCCTAGAATCTGGTTGAAAAGACAGAATCTTTTTAAGCACGAGGTCACCTTCTCGAAATTCACGAGGTCGAACCTTTTCCGGGTAGCGGTTCGTCACAATCTTTCATTTTTAAGTACATAACATCCTCGTCAGGGAAGTCGAACTTGAGAGATTGGTATTCGTTGAGCGGCTGATAAGCCAAGTGATCGGCAAGAATGCTTCCTTTGACCACTTTTTGAGCACGGTACTGGATGTCATACTCAGATAATAGCATCTGCCATCGAGCAATTCTTCCCGTTAAGGCAGGCTTTTCAAAGACGTACTTGATTGGATCCATTTTGGAGATTAACCAAGTCGTGTGATTGATCATGTACTGGCGGAGACGTTTTGAAGCCCACACCAAAGCACAACATGTTTTCTCGAGCATGGAGTAACGAGTTTCCGATCGTGAACTTTTACTCAAGTAGTAGATGGCATGCTCCTTCTTACCGGTTTCATCTTCTTTGTCCAATCGCGCCATGGACTCTTCTAGCACGGTAAGGTACATGATTAACGGTCTCCCTTATTGGAGGAATCGGTATTGGAGGTTACGGCGGTATTCCTTGATCTTGTCAAATCTTTGTTTGGCAATCTTCATCCACACAACCTCTTGATTTTCGGAGAAGCTTGAATATCGGCCCAAGTAAGCGATCATTTGAGAAATAAATGCGGAGATGTAATTCAATCGTCCAGAAATCCTCTTACTTGGTTTTCCGTATGTGGGTAGGCATTTCTTGAATAGCCTTGACTTTGTCGGTCGACTTCAATACCTCTTTGACTAACGATGAAACCTAGGAGCTTTCGGATCTTACCCCAAAGGTGCATTTGTTAGGATTCGACGAAATTGAAATTTCCTTAGTCGTTGAAACAACTTTAAGAGATATTCTATATGCTCTTCTTGATGTCGAACTTTGCTATCATGTCATCCACATAGACTTGATCTCTTTGTGCATCATGTCGTGAAGAGAGTAGTCATTGCCCTTTGGTAAGTTCGCTTGCATTCTTTAATCAAAGCGGCATTACTTTGTAGCAAAAGCGTGCCCGTGGCGTGATGAAAGATGTCTTCTCCATGTCTTGGGAGCCATTACGATCGATTATAACCGAGAAACCGTCCATGAAGGAAAAGGCGTTGAATTTTGCGGTGCTATCCACTAACATGTCGATGTGCGGTAGTGGGAAATCTTTTGGACTTGCTTTGTTCAAATCCGATGAGTCGACACATTCGACCCGTCTTTCTTGGAGCGGTACTATGTTGGCGAGCCATTGAGGATATTCGAGTAACGAGGTTGCGTCGCTGCGAACTCCGTTTTGATTTTATCGGCCATATCGGGTGAATTCTTCTCGATCTCTTTAGCGGCGGACACTCGCTTTAATGTGAAGTGATGCTCCACGATCTTTGGTATCTAAACCGGCATGTCTGGTAAGACCAAGCGAACACATCAACATATTCTTTGAGAAGCTCTATCAGTTTACTCTTGGCGTTCTTTGTCGAGTGAAGCTCGATGTTTACTTCTTTTTGTCTTCTTGAACCCAAGTTGATTGCTTCGGAGGTTCTTTGTGAGTGAATGATTCTTTCCTCGTGCCTAAGCAATCGAAATCTCATCAGGATCTCTTCTTCAACTTCTTCCTCGGCGACTTCTTGGAGATTTCAAAGTTGAGAGAGCGTAGAGTTATTGCTTTCAATGGATTTGTCCATCACAGTGTCTGCATGTTTTGATTTATGTTTGATTAATTAACTCTTTTTGATTATTTTTTTTAGAAAAGTTAATGTGAAAATGTATGATTATATTCTTTGAAGATTTTATTGTGTTTTAGGATTATCATTTCCAAGAAGGGTAAAATGATAAACACAAATTGTGGAATCAAAACAACGCGTTTATTTATGATTCACAATGAAACGAGACCCTAAAATACAAACTCATTGGTCTTGGGCAAGACAAGAAATTATTTAAAAGCTAAGCCCTATAAAACATCTCTTCGCTTTAGTTCAAACAAAAGCAAAGATAAACTACTTAGAACTATGAACATTAGTCCGGGTTTCCAATAGTGGCGAACCCTTGGAAGTCAGGTACTCGGTAATTTTCCACTTGACTTAATCCTTGATGACTTTGGTTGTTGGTCGGCGAGGCTTTGAAGATTACGGGCGGTTGACCTTGCCTTTTGTCTTCTTGAAGCGATCTTCTTGACTTGATGAGCGGATCGAGAAGCATGGGATACAACGTATGTACTTTCTATTGGCATTTGCGTTGAATTAGGGATGTACTCTCCAATCTTGAGTGAAGAGACTCATTGTCGACACTTTCCAATTCGTATCCGAGTCATAGCCTTGATCTTGATAATTACGTTGATGTAGTGGTAGTCAGATTTGGTTTAACAAATTCCACGGTGCGTCAAGCGGGGATCTTCATTCGGAACCTCGATTGGTTGATTAGATCGGGAAGATGGGTACCTCCTCGGTTGACTAGGATACTCAAAGAATCACCCCATCCGATTAAATTTGGATGTCTTCAGTCGATTTTTGAGCTTTACGTGCGATGTATTTCACCATGTAGTCAAACTTGCCACTTGGTTCTCCCAAGGTGTCCCAAACTTCAGAAGAGTTAGATGGATTTTCATTCTGTTGTAGGGATATGCCTTTGAATTGATCAGTTGGAGGATAGTACGGTGCGTAAGATTCTTCCTGAGACACATATTCAGGGCCGTTAAGATAAGTGCTTCACTCCTCAGATCCAGAGAGATCATCTTCATCGCCTTCAATGGTAATGACGTTTACTTCTTGAAGAACAGGGTTTAAGAAACCCCACTGTGGAATACTTCTTTGATGGGACGAAGTGCTTCATCCCTTTGCTTGTCTTTGGGAAATACTGGAGCAAATCCGAGCCCGGCCTTTGTCTCGTTGTTGACAGGTTTGATTACTTGTCCCCAACCTTCAGCATTGCCATCTTTTACTATCTGTGCTGCCTCTTTATAAGAGGAGATAGATGATCTGTTTTTGCTGGTAGATTCATCTTCTAACGGATGTCCTGGGAGATGTATCCCTTCAACGTCGTTGGCTGTGATGAAAGAAAAACTGGGCAAATGGCTTATTAGTAACGCTTGCTCACCGTTGATGGTCACAAGCTTCCCATTTACTGCGAACTTCAACTTTTGATGGAGAGTGGACATCACTGCTCCTGCCTCGTGGATCCATGGCCTTCCTAGTAAACAATTGTAAGTAGCTGGTACATCCATGACCTGGAAGGTGATTTGGAAGGTATGCAGACCAATTGTCATCGGGAGATCGACTTTCCCAATAACTGACTTCCTTGACCCGTCAAAGGCTCTTACCACTATGTCATTGAACTTCATCCGTGTTAAGTTAGAACAGGTCGTTTTGGCATTACTTTTAAGGCGAACGGTATATCTTGTACAGGACGAATCTTATTGACAAACCATTGAGATATCAGAGCAGTTATGATCCTTCCTTCCTCGGAAGTTCCTCATCTTGAAACTTAGATTATTGCAATTTATGTTGCCTGATTCCTCCAAATTAGTGCATAGTCACGTCGTGATCTACATAGGCTTGATCTAGTACTTTCATTAAAGCTTCTCGGTGAGCTTCGGAGTTCAAAAGTAGAGATAGTATCGAAATCTTGGAGGGAGTCTGCATCAACTGATCCACGACTCTGTACTCGCTTTTCTTGATTAACTTCAATATCTCATTAAAATTTGTGTTGACGTTGGTTCTATCAGGCGGACCAACATTTGTGTCTGGATTGACAACGGGAATCCTCGTAGGGTTTTCAGATGGTGTATTAACAGGATCTTGTCTAACAATAGGAACAACAGGCGGTTTTGGTGGTAACGGAGTATGTACTCGTCCACTTCGCGTCACTCGTCCTATCTCAGTTATGTTGACATTAGCTGGAAGAGTTGGCATGGGTTTCTTCTTCCCATCCTCTATCACAGTTGCATTGTATTGATAGGGAATTGCTTTGCTAGAACTGTATGGAACAGGACCGGGTAGGCAAATCACCAAAGGAGACCCTGGAACATTTGAACCATCATATTCTATCTCCACATGCTTGGGTACATTGAAACAGGGGATAATAACGTTTACTTCGGGATTTTCCGAGTTGATATCTGAGACAAAAAGCTCATGCGGAAAATGCCCTCTGTATTCCGCGTTATGGTCATCTCATTTACGTAGATCATATGTCACCAATGTCTAGCAATCGTTGAATATACGCTCTTATGATGGGACATCCTCGAAGATCCTTATGGCAGATCTTGCAAGCATAATCGTGTTTAGTGAAGGCACCCATTGTCTTGTATGTATCATGAGATGTACCAAGTTTCCTCGATCGATTCACATACGTGACGAGATATCGATCTGTGTTCTTAGTATCCAGTTTCACTGTATGTCCTTTGTATTTGGGAAGTGGATTTGCTTGCACGTTTGGATTTGTATTTCTAAAGGAAAGAAGATTAGACTTTACTAATCTCGTACTTGACTTTTAACTATGCAATGCTCAAGATCATGACGGTGCCCTTGATGAAAAGGGCAAGAATCGTCCGCTTTGTACCACCATGGTAACTTTTACGGTGCGTGGTGGTGACCTTGTTTGCACAGTTCCTTTCTATTAATGCGGTATAGTTACGTATGCGTCATCGGAATTGGGTCGGTGCGAGACCCGCAGTTTGATTGTTGAAGCTTGAGCTGTTGAGAAATTTGTTGAGTTTGTTGGAGCTAGGAGCAATTCACATATTGGACTTGTGTTAACAGGGTGCTATGGCGACACATTGTTGTCGGTGACATTCCTTCGTGGTCCTCGGGATACCATTCCTATGTCATGTTCCTTTTCTTTGGAAAGCGGTTCCGACCTTCTTAGTTCCTTTGGAAGATCTGCCTCCTTGGATAGGCGTCTGTTCGAACTCCTTCCTCTAGCCGCATTCCATGCTTACCATCTCGGTGAAATCTCGGGGCGCTAGCAATCATTCGTTAAGTAGTAAAATAGGCCAGAGTGTTTAAGAAAACCTTGGTCATTTCCTTCTCTCTAATGGTGGGTTGACTTGGAGCAATTTCCCTCCATCGTTGGCGTATTCTTTGAATGTCTCTCTTTCCTTTTGAGACATGGAGGCGGAGTTGATCCGTCTGGAGCCATGTCAGTTGAATTTATATTGTTGTCTGAAGGCTTCACTAAGTCATTGAATGTTTGGATACTTATGACTGTCTAATCCATGTACCACTTCATTGCGGCATAGGTGAGACTATCTTGGAAGTAATGGATTAATAGCGATGATCGTGATTTATGCGTGGACATTTTCTGGCATACATCGTAAGATGACTTTGTGGACGGAGTTTCCTTTGTACTTTTCAAAGTCGGGGACCTTGAGTTTTGCGGTATTCTTCGCGAAGAACTAAGCCTGAGATCGTGGCGTTTTTCCCAAACAGTTCCTTTCATGGTTGTTTTAATTTCAAGCTGCATTTTGAGGAGTTTCTAGAGATTCTCCATCGGACCACGAGATTCGTGTTATCATGGGAATATGGTGAACTTCTGCGGTGGTGTGTGCACTACAGGCCGAATTAGTCATGATTGGTTGAGACACCGTCATGGTTACTTGGAAGAGTTACTCCGTTTTGGAGTAAGTGTTGAGTTTTGCAAAGTAGGTACTTCAAGCGTGGTTGTTATTACTTGAGAAGTCGGTTGGCGAAATCCGATGCCAAAGTTGAAAGGCATGCCCATGGATAACCTTCGGCATCTTGAAGAGGCGAACTACAGTTTACAACAGTTGGCTGGAGTAGTAGTGTCTTTTGAAATGTTGCTTGATTTTGTTGCTCAATGTTGCTTGCGACTTTCTTGGCTATAATGAGTTGACTAAAGTGAGTCTCTCCACCTCTTCTTGTAGTGTTGTGCGTACTCTGAAGCTCAACATTTTCTTGCTCAACTCCTTCCATTACTTTTCTTCTTTTTGAGCGTGTATCGTATGGTGAGGTTTGTGGACGTGGTTAGAAACTCTAAGTCGCGCAGCTTGGCGATCTTTTCCTTTGGAAAAATTCCAAAGATCAAACTCTAGACAATAGACTCAAATACAAAGTATGATGCATGATTATGAATGTAAAGAAATTTCCAAAATTTACGCTAAAGAAATTTACGGCAAATATTTGAATGGAAGCATATTTTATTAATTATTGAAAGAAGATTACAACAATTTTGTTTTGAGCATTGCTCACACAAATGATAAAATAAATGATAAAATTACAATCTAAACTAATTAATCGTCCTCGTCGGATGAAGATCCAAAGGCTTGATGCAACTTAACTTGATTTCCTTTCCATAGTGAGCTTTTAGCTCGACTTTCTCGACTTTAGCTTGCTAATGACTTTCTTCCACTCGTCGGGAGCAGGATCGTGGTTGTCATTTCCTCGAGCTTTCTTTTCCTTTCTTTGATGTATCTCTTGATCGCGTTATCTTTACGGCGAATCTTCTCATCTTTCTCCATGAGCCATTCATCACGGAAGTAAAGCGTCTTTCATGATCTTTGACACCTTTTAAGCTTCTCGTTTTCGAGATCGATCTTAAGAAATTTGTCTTCAAAGCTTCTTTCTCAAGCCTCATCTTGGCCAAAGCTTCTTGGTATTCTCCATAGTCTCGACGGGAAAAATTGTTGATTTGGAAGCGGTGAGAACATGGGTTCCTCATAAGCGTAAGGCATTGAAATTCCTTAAGCTCTTTTCTTTACCAAGTGAAGATTTCCATGGCTACACAATTCCTTGCATTACCTTTCCCTTTCCTTGGATGTGATGCCAAGCTCGATCATCTAGCTTTCAAACCTTGGGAATCCTCTCCTTCATGATAGAAGTAACTCTCTACTGTAAATCCAAGAGGTTTACTAGAGTTTGCGTGCAGAGTTGACGTCTTGCCAAGAATAGGTTGTAGTTGATTCCTCCTTCGTCTTGATCAGATGCGTTGGAAAATTCTCCTGACTCTCAATGATTTCCATCTCATTGTCTGCGGTATACCAATGGATATAAATCGTTTGTAAGAGACATGAGTCTTGAGACCAATGCCAATCGTCTTTGTTTTCACGGAAGATAGGAGATTTAGGGAAATGTGAGACAATCCATTTGAAAAGCAGAGTACACAACACACGATAGTTCCATCTCCTTGCGATTCCTATGATGAAAGGAAGTACGTATCAAGCAAAGTGGGAGCGAGATTTCCAATCGGAAAGATCCTTATGGCGTTGATATCAGCGAAACTTGGGACGTTGGGAAAAACACCAATCCATAGATGAGTAAAGCTAAAATAGCTTCAAAGGCTACCATACTACCGAAGCGGAGAAAATTTAAGAGCCTTCTCCATTAGGAACTTTGAAGTTAGTCCTAAGAGTTTTCCTTTGGTAGTTAGGTTTTGTCTATCTCGGTTCTTTAAGTGAGTCATCGTTGCAATGGTGGTGACTTAGGAATGGCTTCAAACCATTGAAAGGCACTTTGTCCGATCTTGAGATACCTAGTATGTGCGTACTCTTCCAAAGTAGGCATCAACGATGTCGGGAAAGTGAAGCTTGATAGGCGGATTGTAAAGCGAGCGAAAGTTTGAGAAGTCCTTCATCAACGTTAGTGTTCGAGAATAGTTAAAAAGGTTCCATAGCGTTTTACGAAATTCGAGGGATCTTCTACCAAGGATGCTAACTCTTTTAACTTCCCTACGTCAGGAATTCTAAAGCGTATCTTTTGGTGAATCTTCCTCGGCGTCCATCACATAACCTAAAATATTTACAAAGAAAAATCTCTAAATTGTTTGGAAATGGGAAGAAAATGAAGTTTTGAATGAATGCATGAATACTACAAACATGGTTAGTAGTTATACACACGGTCAAGCGTTCGAATTACGAGCATGAGGCCATGATAAGAATCAAAGCGTGGGTAAGTTCTAAGGGCTTATTCATCGTGAAGCGGGTTCTGAGCTCAGCCTTCTCTCTTTGAAATATTATCGGATTTGTTGAATACTCGAAGTCCAATAATATTTTTCAAGAAAAACTCCACGATCGTAGTCTCGCATGACAATTATTCTGAGCTTACGCCGAATAATTTACACTACATCTAAATGGCCGGGATGGGTTATGTGTTCTCTGACCACTCGACCATGAGTTCTCTTGAAAGCAAAATGTCTTACAAATACTTGCTAAACACAAATACCCCAAAACAACCTCCAGCGAGAGGGATCTCAAATTAACTCCGTAAATCTTGAGACTTCTCACAAGTTAATAGGACTATACCTAGATCTTAAAATGTTTCTTAAATCAGGGTTAGGATTTTTCCATCGAGATGAAATCGCGAAAACACACAATAAAGAAAAACAAACATATGCACAATATGAAAGCTTAACCCTTTTTCTTTTTGAAAACAAAAAGCTTGGTGCTCTTGAGCGAGACTCATTTTTTGAAAATCAAAATTTTGCGTACTCCCTAGTCGCCATTTTCTGTTCGCGTTGAAAGTGGCGCTGAGGAATCGAATCGAATTCAGAATCCTCTAGCTTGAAACGATTTACTCTTTTGATTTGTTTATAAAGATGCATGAGCATCAAGCTTTATTATTTTCAACACAAGAAATATGATTTAATGATTATGAAAAGGGAAAGGCATTAATACCTCAATTGATTTTGATATGCGTAACGACTAGCGCAAACTAGGCATAGCGCATTGGGAGATCGGGTAAGGGGTTTGTTATATAAAGGGAATAGATGGAGCACCTAAATATATATAGTTATCTATAGCTTTATATATGAATCGTTTGATATGTTTGTGTGTTTTAATTGCTATTTCTATGATTGGGAAAGTTTCTCCTTTGGGATTTTTAGAAGGAAGATTATGTGGGATCCTGTTTTGTTATTATTGTGCTCATAAGATCATTGGGATCTTACGCATACATATCCTTAATGGGAATCGGATCATTTGTAGCTCGGATCTAGGGATATATGGTTTATTTGGTTTGAGGAGAAAGAAAGTTTCCCGTAAGGATGAGACCTTGTGCCTACGTATTCTCAAAGGGATGTTGAGAAAGTCAGAGCAATCGTAGTTCCCACTTATGCTAGTGGAAAGCAACGGGATATTAGTAAGAGACAGACAAATGTGATCTTAATGAAAAATGTATCTAATCTATTTCATCACATACATTTTGAAAAGATTGACTGATTAAAAATCTTTCATCGTAAGTTATATGTGTTTTGCTTGAGTGTACAAGCGTTACCACTTACATCTTTAAGAAAGATGTTTTGAAAAAGATGATTGAATCTTTTAATTGTAAGTATTGGGTGTTTTGCTTGAGTGTACAAGCGTTACCACTTACGATTAAGAGATGTTTTTGTTTAAAAAGTGTTTGAAAAGTTTTTAATTTGTATGTGATGTGCTAGATGAGATACTTCTTCCATAGAGATGATAAATGTCTAAATCTCGGGAAATTGATTGGATTAAGTGGATGCTTTTAAAGCCCATGGGTCCTTGTATTGTAAGCCCAAGAGGAGGCATTAGGGTCATCGAGGGTCATCGAGGTCCTTGTATGAAGCTCAAGAGCTATAGGGTATGGTGGCTTTGGCTTTAAAAGGGATTTCAGGAAACCATCCTTTTGGAATTTAAGAGCAATTCCACAGAAATTATACTCTCAGGTTCTATCTTAGCGGGTGATTCTTTGTATTGGAAGCCCATAGGAGGCTGTTAAGAGATTTCTGTCTCTTTCATTGTATAATGCCCAGAAAGGCTAAACTCAATGAGGAGTTCTTTTGAGCGAAGCCCGAGGAGGGTGACTCAGCAGTGAGTGTTGTCTTATATGAAGCCTAAGCGGAGGCTGAACTCGATGAATGAGTTTTCTTATATGAAGCCTAAGAGGAGGTGAACTCGTTGAAATAGTTACCTTGTACAAAGCCAGAGGAGGCTAACTCTGCGGGGATGAGTTATCTTATATAAAGCCCAAGAGAAGGCTAAATTGTGGGAACCTATTGGTTAGACTAGTTGTTATGTTATAACTAGGCAGTTGTCTAAACAAGTGTGGGTGTGTGATATGTATTCACAGGGAGTTTATGAAGGAAATATAAACAATGCATGATATTTATTTACAAGAGTTTATGAAGGAAATATAAACAAGTGTCTATAAACGAGCGTTTAAAGCGTAACTTGATTAGTTACAAGTTTGAATGTGTACAAGGAAATAAATATGTACGAGCAGTATTTATGTACGAGGTTGTGGATGTACATAGGAGGGTTGGGACTTACACGTGAGGGTGGCCCATTGTTTAAAAGCGATTCACAGGAATAATGCTCCTTTTAATACCAATGGTATTCGGTGTATACCAAGATGAAAACAAACGATCGAAGTTTGTCAGTACTTGAGTATTTACAAAAAGTATCTATTATATACAGGTAAAATTTGTATGTATATGAAAAGAATTGGATATGTACAAGGAAAATATGTATGTACATAAAGAATGTTGGGACTTACACAGTAAGGAGGCCCATGATCGGTTAAAATTTGATGACGAATTCGGTTTATCGTTTAATTGGATCGATCATGGTAAAAGATGTTTGATGAAAAGTTTTGAAGAATGGTTTTGAAAGTGTTTTTAAAGATGGCATTTACTTGTGAAAAGTTTTGAAAAGAATCGGGCTTGAAAGTTTGAAAAAAACACCTAAAGGTGTTTGAAAAGTACTCAAAAGTACGTTTTAGGCTCGATCAAAATATAATCGGATGAAAGTTTTTCTGAAAATTTTTGACACTATCATAAAATAGATACATTAATTGACAAGTGTACAAAAAATCACCTCAAAATGAGGAGTTTTGATTGGGTTTTGAAAAAGTCAAAGTTTGTAAAAAAAATATGAATGAAAATTAAAAAGTTTGACAAAAAGGTCCCAAGGCTACTCGAACCCGGGACCTGTTAGGCAAGGCATGGCATGAGAGTCTTAAGAGTGAGTTGGCAACCGCTGGGCGGCAATACATCCGTGTATTGAAATCAATTAATGTTATAATATTATAAACGGATATTTGAATTTTCAAAAAAACGCGCGCAGCTTGTTCTTCATCTCCAATCCTTCAATCAATCCTTAAATCTTCGTTTCTTGATGAAATCAAAAGATGTAAACTTCAATCTTGCTCGTTTCAAGCCCAGGAACATGATGGTGTTCTTTAATTTCATTTATTTTAAGCCTAACATGATTAAATTTCTCAAGAACACGAAGAACCCTAAAACTGAAAAAATCTAATTGAAATCGTGTATGGTTGATGATTTGATCAATTGATTGAGGGTTATTGATCGTGGATAGTGCAGAAACAAAATGGCCAGGAGTTTTTTTGATTTGAATCAAGAAATCATAGAGTTCGAAGTTGAGCTTCTTACATTCAAGTGAGATCGAAAATGGTGATAGTGTTTCCAATTGTGATTTTGTGATCCTATAGCACAGCGGCTCTTGTGGAAGGTGTGAGGATGGTGCCTTGCTCTAGAATAGCTTGGAATGTTCGACCAAGTCGACTGCATACTGCTCAGTGAAGCTGGAAATCGTGATTAGAGGTGTTACGGTGATGTTAATGGTGCATCATCTACATGATGTATGTTGATGATGTTTGGATGATCAAAACTCAAGTTGCTCGAGCCAATGTCCAAATTCGATAGTTATGGCGGTTTGTCAAGTTTATGAACATGGAGTATAAAATCGATATTTAGCTTTGCTTGTGTTGATTTTAAGTTTCAAACAAGTTCCATATTGATATTAAAACATGTTAGACACCAAATTACTCAAAGTTTTCACTAGTTTTCAAAATGCAAGATTTCTCAAAATACACTATATTTCTTGAATTTTAAGAAAGAAGAAAGCATGTTCTTGCATGGCTTTGGTGTGGTTTCAATTTGCAAACAAGACCTCTATTTATAGGTCACAAGTTCTGAAAGATAAGTGAGAAAGTTTGGCTTTGGTATTTACAACTTGCCTTAGAGGCAAGGAAGTCATTTTGCATTAAATGCAAAGGAAGCTTCCTTTAACCATGGTTAAATCTTACCTTGATCCTATCTTATTGTAATTACTCTCCCTCTGATCTTTATCAGTCCTATCTCACTTGGCAAGGTGGCATGCTTCTAGAAAGAAAGAAAAACTCAAAATGACCTATAATTTTGAAAGTTTGTACTTGAAAATCAAGGATTTTGGCTCTCATGTTTCAAAATCAACAGTATAGCTAGACTCCATGGATTTAAGAGTTTTTTGACATTTTTGAAAGCTTGTTTCAAAGGATACAACTTTCATGTTTTGAGTTTTTTCCAATTCAAAGTGGAACTATGTGAAAAACTGCCATGAAGTTTGGAAAAAGTATGAAATTTTAACACTTGAAAAATTTTCTAAGTGTTGAAAATTTTGACTTTTTGTTGACTTTTCCAAATTTCTTGATTTTTTATGATCATGATGGATTATTTGAAGTATTTTGATGATTGAAAAAGTTTTGTCTTGAAAAAGTTGACCAAAAGTCAAAGTTTGACTTTTTCTATGCAGATGAAATTTCATCAGATGTTTCAGAAATTGACTGATGAATCCTGTGAACTTCTGTGATGTTTTGAATCCAGAAATTAGGTCAACATGTTGTATCTAAGATATGAAGATCAATCTCCAATCAAAAAAGTCATTCATTGATCAAAAAATCAGAGATTACTCATCCTCGATGAAAACCCTAATTGGTCGATCCTTGATAGATCAATGAGAAAAGTTGGATATCTGAAGATCAGAGGTTGATGATTTGATCAAGATAGATTAAATGAGGTGAGTAAAACTCAAACCCTAATTGCTTGCCTCTTGAATCAGATGAAAATTTGATGAAACCCTAATTTTGACCTGTGAAATCCACACGATTAATTACATTACGGGTACATTAAAGATGAAATGATGAAAATGTAAGGTGGTATATTAGGTCAAAAATTGGGGTATGACAAACGTCAAACACAAAAGCAACAACTAACATCGTAATCAACATCATAATTAACATCGCAATCAACATCGCAATCAACATCATAATTAATATCGCAATCAACATATGATCAACATCATAATCAACATCATGATTAACAAAATTTATCACGACATCACAAGAAAAATAACAACGAGGTAACAAAACCAAATTCATCCAACACTGCAACCTCACAATTTATTATCAACATCATCACAGGAAAACAACAACAAAAATTCAACGGAAACAACACAACACAATTTTGTCACCTGTAAATTCATAATCTACGGCAAATATATAATTTATTCTATACTCTTAACTCATAAAAATGTCACAATAATATATAATTATTACTTGACATAATTCTCAATGAATTATAAATCACTCTACCACAATCCCTACAATTCTAAAATAACTCTAAGGTGCTCAAAATTGCTCTACCGACAACTCTTATATATAAAATAATCTTTATGAAAATAATTGGTTGATGGTCTAACTCAAGTAATAACAAAACAACTCTAAAGGATCAAATACCTTTATCTTTAATTCTACGGCTCATTAGATTTAATTTTAAACAACTCGAAAACAACGATGACAACTCTAAACATGTTAAAATTACTCAATACAATTAAAGTACGATTTGTAATAACTCAAAATAATTAAACAATTTTATTGACAACTCTAACAACTCTATTGAAATTGAAAATAATTTAAATTAACTCGTTGATCTAATTATTTATCTCTAATTCCAAAATTCCTAAAATTATTATATTTAATAATATTAAATTATTAATATAATAATTATTATTATTATTATCATTTGACAAAACTATTAGGAAAAATTTCTTACGTTGAGTTTGTAATTATTCTATCTGTGAGTATTGGTCATTTAACTTTCCATTTTAAAGAGATAGATCACATATGTTGATATGCATACAGTTTATTAGCTAATGATTTTAAATTAGAAATAGTGTGATGTTTCAAAAGGAATCAATTTAGACAATAAACAAATGGTTGTGTATCAAAACATACGAGTCAATATTTACCAGGAAAGCGAGTACACTAAAGCTGCAATATTATTCCAAATAGTTGTTATTTGCAAAATTGCAACATAGCGCCACATTATATTATCAAATTGATATTATCAATTATTTTCTAAGTGTACTAAAGTTTCTATATATTAAATTGAATTCTTAATCATCTTTCAATTCACCAATTTATCAATTTCAAACATAATTAATCATCACATATCAAACATTACTCATCAAATTCTAACAATTTGAGTCATAAAAATTTAGGGGTTTCAACCTAAACAAGTTTCTCACCAAACAGAACAACCATAAATGCATAATAAATTCTCCATTATCCTAATTCCCACATACTACTCATCATACAACCCATTAGAAATTCAGAACCCCACCATTGCCTTGGATTGAAGGAATTACTTTCAGGTTCGGTTGAATTCTCGGTTTGGCTTTAGATGCAATACTCTCGGACGACAATTTTCTCCAAAACCTATTCCTCTTATTTCTTTCTCACGTACATCCTTTTCCCAAAAATACTAACTAACTCTTATTCTTTTTTTTATATATTGTTTTCTAAAATAACTAATATACTAATATTCTATTATTTTAAATAACCATAATAATAAATCTTAGTACACTAATGAGCCTACTATTCTTATTCTCACTTTACTACATACTACCACTACAACAAGCCCGACATTATTATTATTATTATTCTAAAAAAAACAATACTATTATTAATATTAATTCTCGACTATTCAACAATTAAACAACTAAATAAACTAACAACTCGACAACTTAAATCGAAAATAATTCGAATATATTTAATTAACTAATTAATTAAATAACCGAGCGTTATAGTTGTTGTACCCTAAAATTCGCCCTCTTCTTTTTCGTATTTAAACATAATTCGATTGCATAAACATACATGTAGGTGCATGCATATCATTGGTCATGGGGTTTCAGGTTCAAAACATCCCAAATCGAAAGAAGCAGCGTGTTTCATCTATCTTATATCATTTGAGCCAAGAATCAATGTTTCTCGGTTAAATACGACTATTTGCAAGATTTTTGGTCGGGAAGCTATTTTGGCTTGGTTCCACGATCTCGGAATCATATCAATATGTCCTCCAGTTATTTGTTCGAGTTGGAGGTCATTTCGTCAAGAAAATGAATTAAACTTATTTCTCAATAAAGTGGATTTTGGGTTTCGATGCGTTTGGGCACTCCGGAGCGTATCTCACGGATCGTCGGAACATTGAAGAAGCGTTCAAGGTGTCGGTTGTCGGGTGAAGAGTTGAGTTTTCCTCTTCATCAATTCTTCAAGGATTCAAGATTCTCCTCTCTTATTATCATCGATTCAACTTTGATTTGGTATTTTCTTGAGAATTACAAGATTTTCCTCATCAATTTCAACTCAAAGCTTCAAGTACAAGTAAGTGCTTATTTACTTAAGTGTTTATCTTAATCAATTTTCAATTGTTGAATTTCTTGAAATTGAATATTTAGATTGCTTGAAATTCGTGTGGATTCGATTATAGCATTTATTTTGTTGAATTCATTGATCTAGATCCGTTTTGGAGCCTTAAAAGGTGTCGGTGTGAAACTTTCACACTACACACACTACACTTGTGTTGTGACTTTGCATTGTATTTAGGTACTTGATGTGAGAATTTTGCATCACAAATTATATGATCATGCATCAATTAATATGTAAATTATTTGACATGCATTGAATCATTAATTTGAGGCTTATTTCGTGCATTAAAATTGCGTTGAAATGTAGGAACTAACACCTAGTTTTTAGGTACACTTGCACTACACCTACACATTGCACACAACTCACATGGACACACTTGAATTCATACATTATGACATAAATTGCATCTTTGCATATCCATGCATTTGCATGTAAGATAGTTTAACTAATTTGATGTGGTGTTGTTCAACTTGTATGACATAAAAATATGTTGAAATTTCACTTTTCACAACACTTTGCACATCTAATTTCTTTCAACATTCTTACATGGTTGCATAGCACTTAGGTAGTATTTGCATTGAGTATGTATCACTTGCACATGATATCACATACACTTACATTTTTATTCATCTAAATACCACTAAAACACATTGGAAACAAGTTTGTTTGAATTTAGTGGAAAATGACATGACACTTGAAAATTGATAAAGTTGGACATAATATTTGTTTTGGCTCTAATTTTTAATCCGTGATGAGTTTTTTCGACTTTTCTTAATGTAAATCATGTTTCTTGAGCCATCTGAAGCTCTCCTCGCGAACAGTTTCTTGATTTGGACATATTTCAATCAAATCTGGGAGCTGCTGACCTTTAGGCGAAAAATATATCTTTGAACAAGATTTGATCGAACCGTCCGCATTTTTGAGACCGTACGCGTGTGCATAGCTTCTAATATTTGTGATAAATCATTTTGATTGTTTTCTTTAGCTTATGCCTTGTGTTTTGGTTCACTTTTCAAATTTATCCATAATGATGTTTTTTTGACACGAAAAGTGTCGGGGCGAACCTTTTTTGTACACTATACACACATACATTTGTGGTGTTGATTTTCTTTGCATATAATGTCTAATACTTGTTCTAACCCTCAACTAACCTCTTGACTAATATGTGGGCATGTTTAGGTAGTTGGCGCTTTGATTTAGAACCCTTAATTGAGTCATATAATTGGGATCCCATGGTAGCTAACCGTTAGAGGCGACGATTGATCGTTTTGGCTTCATTTGTGCCGAACATGTTTTAAGCGTAATTTTTCTTGTGCATTTCATTTGAGATCATTTAGTATGAGTTATCTATTGAATTTTATGATTTTACATCTATTTGAATTCAATAGTTGCTTAATCTCAAGTTTCGATTAACTTTAATGTTTAGAAGCATGTTTTTCCTTTGTCGTTTGAATTGACTAATCTTAAGAGTGTAATATCATGTTTTTCTTTGAAACTTTAGGATGTTTTCTACCATTTAATTGTAGTTAAATGTATACCTTACCTTAGGATCGTAAATAGAATTTCAAAGCTAACTTTTAATGGTTCGATTCTTAGGAACTAGTTTGTTAATTGCATAGTTTTTCTTCCTTTCCATGTTTAATTTGTAGTTTTTCCTCCATTTGTTTAGATGTTTAGGAAAGCTTTAGATAATTTAGTTGCTGCCATCTATTAAGAATTCACCTCTCATGCTTTGTTTTCTTTGTAAATAATGCATTTTAAGTCATTTTAGTGTAGATTTTTGGTTTCTAACTCTTCTAGATCTTCTAATCATGTTTAGCATTGCATTTGAGAACTATTGTGATGGACTTAGCTCGATCTTGATATCATTCATGGGTTATTTTTCATTATGTGTGCGTTGCTGCCCGGTTTTCCATTCTTATGTTGCTATACACATTTACATTTCATTTCTTCACCTTTGGATCATATTTTGACATGTGATGTGGATATGCAATTATATTCCCGCTTCCTTCTTATTTTTGACATGTTTGTTGACTTGTGCAAGGTATATTGAGGATGTTTTGGTTAGGTATCTAATTGTGGTACACTAACATACCACTTTTCCCATGGTTCTGTTTGCGTTTTAAACGCATTTTGCTTTGTGTTTTCTCACATTACGAGAAACACATATTACATTATGCGGACATGTACCTTTGTGCTGGTGTTCCGATTGTTATGAGGACTTGTTTTCTACACGCACATGTTGCACGATATCACCTTGTGGATTATATTGATCGAGTTGTTTCTTATCATTGCTTTGTTGATGGCAGTTGACTCGAAGTTTTCCGGAGTATTTTTAGCTCGCAGTGCTCTTCGGATTTTATTATCCGTTTGGTATTTATTTTACTTTGTTTACCACATTCTTTTACCGCTTTTCTAGAGCATAAGAGTAGGGTTTACGCTTTCCTTGCCATGATAGGAATAGAGATGTATGAAGGGGCTTCCGTAGTTGGAGCATGTTGAGAACCCTCGGTTTATTTAAAGACCCGTTTAGGCGTTTTGTTTGCTAATTGTGTTTGGTTTGTTTAAAATCCTCCATACATAGGGAGGTAATTCTCGATGTGTTTATATTTGTGCTTGCATAGGTCAAGAGTGGTTAGGACACCCGGCGTGGCACCACCAAGCAAAGTCCTTTTTATGTCTGCTATGAGTCATGATGATATGATGGGAAGCGGAAAGGGTCATAATCGACCCCTTGCAGTTTAGTGGTCATTTCGGCACAGCGAATCGTGTTGCTTCCTTTATCGAATAATAATAAAGTGGCAAGAGTTCCCTATTACGACTCTCCACGCTCACAGTTCGCATTTATGCGAACTCGCATCATTGCTCTTCACACTTGACAATTCATGTCATGCGGTGATACTATTCACAAGAATCGGATGTGTCGGCTCCTGGTTGACTCACGATATGCTCGTTACTGTTCGAGGCTATGGGACTTCCTCCTTTTCCTGCGCTTGTGTGCCATTTGTTTGTTTGTATTGCATTGTTTGTGTTACTTAAAGCACTTGCTTCATCCCTTTTGTCATCTTGATCTACATTAGGTAGTGATTCGGATAGACATAGATTTAGGTTACAAACTGTTCCATTCCGTTTGTCGTCTTGATTCTACTTGGTGGCGAATCGAGATAGACATAGATTTAGGTTGTAAACCTTTGGCATGTTCCTTAGGATTCTTGAATCCACTTTGAGTAGTGATTCGAGTTAGACCTTAGGTTGTAATCCATTTCATGATAACATTAGGGATAGAGTTAGATAGTTTCCCTTGATTGTTTTCTAGTTTCTTTTGCATCCATGCATGTAATAAGATTAAAACTTGTTTTCTTTTCCTTTTGCAAACCAAAATACTTAATAATGGTCCAAACTCCTTTTTCAAAGGTAAAAGCAACCAACCAATGTAAACTCTTTTTTGTCTACGGGTTTTCTTTTTGTGTTTAAAACCTTTTTATAAGTAAAAAACACATAACCCACCAAAACATATGAGCCGAACTACGGTCTAACTTCCCATTGCGGGAGGAATACGTGGCATCTTGTCACGGGGGCCGTCGAGCAAACTTTGTAAATACTTCCTTCTTTTCCTGTGTTTTCTTTATTTTAATTTTTTCACACATATTATTTTAGCATACAAATATAGCAATTAAGCGATAAATAGATATAAACACACCCATTAGATAGAAAATAGAGTGGATACCGTAGAGTACTAGGGCGTGTAGGGTGCTAATACCTTCCTTCACGTAATAGATTCCTTACCCTATCTCTCGATTATGAAGCGTGTCTTATTTCGGGTTTTCGATCGTTCACCTTTCTCCTTTGCGAGATAAAAACATTCGATGGCGACTTCATTGATATAGTTATCGTATGATGTTCATTGCGGTTGTTTCAATTCACCCCTCAAGCCAACCTATAGCGGTTACGTTACGGGCGAGATTCCTCATCAAGCAAAGGTGTAACGACCACACCTAGCCACCAAGCCCTAGCGGTCGCGATAAGTTTGGAGCGGAGCCTTCCTCTCCAACCAAGCGTGTAACAAATCCGCCCTCTTCAACAGTCCGTAGTGATCGCTAAAGGCAAATCTAAAGAGAGAATATCTCTCGCCTTACTTTCAAGCCAACGAAGTCTATAAATAGGGTTGTCGTACCATATTTTACACACTCTCTTCCTCTCTCGTCCATTTTCCACCATTTTTTCATTCATAGCTTTTTCTTAGAATGTAAAAGTAATAGTTCTCCATCGAGGAACTATTACCAAGTTAGTTTTCGATTTATTTATATCGTTCTATTTATGTATTAGATTCAAAGTCGCCTATTTCAATTCAAGTTCTCTTTGTTTCCATTTTCGCATTTCTGAGTTCTTTATTTTACCACTTTATTATTATTATCATTGTTATTCCTTTTATCGCATTATTTATTATTAATATTATTTTGTTTGTCAAATTTAATTGCTATGACGTCTTTATCTTAACTATAATTATTTATGTGTTTTAATTAGTAACATGTAGGCTAAATAGTCTTGAGTCCGGTATAAGGACGTTATTCTTAAGCCGGACTCGGTAGAAAATAATAGGTCTTGGTTATGATTAGAATTCTGTTTTGGTTTTAATTTCCAAGTCTAACTTAAGCCTTGTCACGAGGTGAGGTTTGTTTAACACGATTTTGTCACGAGTGAGAAATTAATTAAGGTGAGGCCGAAACTGCAGGCGTGGGATCGAACCGGATAGTCAAATGGGCAACAAATCTAAATACAACGGCGCTTTAGATGCGTTTAGGATATTGGCTTACAAAATATATTTCTTAATTCTTTGGGCGAGTGAGGCAAAATCTTGGGATTAGGAAGTATGACTTTAGTTAATACCCGCGTGAGGAAGAGTCTTTAAGTTGGTATTTCCTACGAACTAAGTTATAGTCGTAATTAGTACCCGTTTTCTATTAGTCTTTCAAGAGCGAAAAATCATATCCGACCTCGTTTTAGTATTATTTCCTAAGTCCATTTATTTCAGGTTTTAGTTCTTAGTTTCCCCAATCCAATTACTGGCCTTAGCTTTACAAAGTAATGTTAGGTTATAGTAGGTTGACATTGGTATACGTGGTTCGACAATCTTTTATATTACTTAGTATTTCCGTGCTTGCGGAATTTACCCATCAAGTTTTGGCGCCATTCTTGGGGACCAACAATCAATATTGTTAATGTTTTATTACCGTATAGACTAAGGCACTCTTATTTTATAATTATGTATCAACCAAACTATTTATAAAACTCCCATTCTCGATATTTTGAGGAATCACAAGAATCCCATAAATTCGACATGAAATACTTTGGAGAAATTCAATGTGTACCAACTCGTCTCACCCAAATTACCTCTATAACTATCAATCCCATCATTTTGAGGAGTCGCAAGAATACCAAAGATCGATCTCAAACATCATTAGAGGATTACAATGCGACACTAACTTATCCTCAACCAAATTTCCTCTGATCAACACACCCAATATTTTGAGGCCAAGAATACCGAATTCCACTCTCAAGCATTAATAGAGGATGAATGCGACACTAACTACTCTAGACTAGAAACAATGAAGATGGAGCACTTTGTGGAGACAGAAAATGCGTTAACTCACGAGGAACCAAAAGAATCTATAATTTCAACCTCGAAACATCAATGGAGGATTTCGATGCAACGTTAACTCACTCAGGCTAGAATATACGATGGAGCACTTTGTAGAGACACAAACTATCCATAATGAAGAGGTAAGAAAACAAATTATCGACAATAATGAAACTCTTAGCAATTGAACAATGCGGTTGAGTCCTAGTGACTCACAGCAGACATTAGAGGTCGAATCTCCATGCTTTTACAAACACCCTACAGGATCCTCCCTTGAGGATAATGTATATTGTAACAACCGATGGCGAAAACAAATTGAAAATCCTAAGGAGAGTGATAATAAGGTTAAAGAGAGTAATAATGAGGTCGAGAGAGTTACAGTAGAGAAAAGTAGAGATTGAAAAATCCACCATCATCAGAAAGGAGGTTGTAGAAAGAGGTAGAGAAGGAAGCACTTATTGTTGTTCCTCCTCCACATACCCACAAATTCCTTTAATGCAAATGCTTATGGAAGCTAATGTAGATGCTAATCCAATCGTTATTATGGGGTATTGAAAAATATCCACACCAATGCACACTGTTTGAAGTTTTGCATAAAAGTTAGAGACGGACAGAAACTAGGAAATCAATATTATTAAGAATGGAAGGTTAACGTTAAGGTGGTAGGTAATATAACTAAGCGTAAACTTTAAAGTTGATACATGATAGATCGAGAACCACCACCAGTTCAAAAGAATGAACTACCCACAAAAGAAAGATAAGATAGAGAGGAATATGTGAAATGGATTGACAAGTATGGAAACCAAGATTATTAAAATTTCGATTAAGGTTATTCTCGAGAAACCACCATGGTTGCACTCTGAATCGTCGAAGCTAGCGTTAAGCAAACGCGCATTCTGCGTGGGAGGCTTGACCCGAAGTTTTTCAATTAATATTTTCCTTTTATTTTTTTTGAACTTGCTTATAAAATAAAGAT